>CM045739.1:48412500-48442500 GCA_024760905.1 Plotosus lineatus
TGGGGCCTCTATGTTCAAACATGGTGTTTGTGATAGACAAACTGTGACAAGCACAGAAGTCCAACAATGAAACGGGTTCAGACTGGAGAGGCTGTACCTACTGATTACACCTTTCCAGGTCACACTATTGTTGCCCACATGGGCGTTGAAGTCTCCCAAGGCAACGAGTGAGTCTCCCGTGGGAGCGTTCTCCAAAACACCCCTAAAGACTCCAAGAAGGGTGAGTACTCCGAACTGTCATTTGGTGCATAAATGCAAATAACAGTCAGGACCCATCCCCCCACCATAAAGGCAAAAGGAAGCTACCCTTTCATCGACCGGAGAGAACCCCAACATTTGGGTATCGAGATGGGGGGCAACAAGGATCCCCACACTGGCTCGTCGCCTCTCCCCATGAGCAACTCCAGAATGGAATAAGGTCCAGCCTCTCTCGAGATGGGTGCTTCCAGAACCCAAGCTGTGTGTTGAGGTGAGCTCGACTATATATCTAGTTGGTATCTCTCGACCTCACGCACCAGCTCAGAGGTGACATCCCATGTCCCAAGAGTCAGAGTCAGTAACCGAGGATTAGTCCTACAGAACACATGCCTTTGGCTGTCACCCAACTCACATTTCATCCGACCTCTATGATACCTCCCACAGGTGGTGGGTCCATGGGAGGGCGGACCCATGTCTCCTTTTCGGGCTGAGCCCGGCCGGGCTCCATGGGCAGAAGCCCGACCACGAGGCGCTTACCATCAAGCACCTCCCCAAGGCCTAGCTCCTTGGTGGACCCAGGTGACCCCGTGTCCGGGCAAGGGAAACTGTATCCTTTTATTTTTATTTTTCATAGAGGTCTTCTGAACCGTACTTTGTCTGGACCTTCACCCAGGACCTGTATATATACATACATACAGTGGTACTTCATCTTACGCAATTAATCCATTACAGAAGTGGTTTCGTAACCTGATTTTTTTCTTAAGTTGAGTAACATTTTACATGTAAAACTGGGAAGGTAACCTGCGATAGACTGGTCGCTTGACGCTACAGAAACCGTGGATAAGCACTGGCCTGATGAGCCACTAGGCTCGGTTGTAAAAACCCAACAGACTTTACCTTACCTTATATATATATATATACATATACATGCATGTATCCAAACACTACATCCACCACCTAGTTTAATGATCCAGTTTTAAGGCAGTTGTAATACTTTTTATTTGTGTATGGTTTATTTGTGGTAGCTAGTCAGAGCGTGCAGATTCAGCATGCTGCCTCCCCTAATGGTTTGCCTTCCTTCAGGGGCCGTCTGTGCAACCAGCTGAGGTGTTAATATAAATATAGCAGATTATTTGAGAGCTAACTTGTTTTAAGCTTTAGTCCCCAAAAAAGTGTGACTGGCAGGCGGGGGGAAAGATGGCAGGAATAATTAGATGGGTGCTGTTTCATGTTTCTGATCTGTTTCAGGGAAGGAGGGGGTGGAGGAAATTCAGGGGTGGTGATAGAACATGTTTGTTCCTGATTAAACTTTAGGTTGTGCTCCTTAATAACAAGTTGTTTCAGGATTTTTCTGAACTTGAGATGAATTTTGCCTGTCTGACAATATGATAATGTGCATTTTCATAAATTTGTGATGAAACATAAATCAAGTTTATATGTAATTCTTCTTCTTCTTCTTCTTCTTCTTATTATTATTATTATTATTATTATTTATAAGGAGAGGTTTAAATACAGGTGAAGTTGCTGCTGATCATCCTGCAATAATACCCCTGCCTGGAAATGTACTTTTTTTCAACACATAATCTGTGTGTGTGTGTGTGTGTGTGTGTGTGTGTGTGTGTGTGTGTGTGTGTGTGTGTGTGTGTGTATACATACATTGACATATGAATCCGGGAAGTGTCAGAATAACAGAATGTTTATGATTGAAGCATGATTCTAATCTTTTGATTCATAGCTTGTGCATGTATTAATCCGAGGTGGCACACACATGGACATATGCAGGAAACAATGTACATATGAAGCAAGAAAAGCAGTGTTTTTTTTTTTTACTTGTTCTTCTCAGGAAAATGTTGTCAAAAGTTTAATACATTGTAATGAGGCATTATGGAAAAAATACAGATTTTTAAATTTGTGGATATTTTACCCCATTTGATATTGAATTAAACACTGATGTTCCAAGTAATTTATTCTCACTGCATAATGCAAATTTCTGTTGAGCACTTTATTTATTTATTTATATTTATTACTGAAGCATCAGTCTCAATTATACAGCTTTTTACCAAATATATTTATAAAGATTCCAATCCATCTGACCAATAACAAATGTAAAGTGTAATTACTGCCACATACATGTTATATCATATCATAGTAATATTGTACATTTTCCTTTTTATTTTAGTAACACTGATGCAAAACTCATGACTGATGTCAACATATACTATTAATGACATTAAAATAAAACTATTTCTGTTTTTTTAAGAAAGCTGATTTTATTGTTTACTTCATGGTCAGTAAACTGTTTGTGGCAGTAATTACACTTTACATATACTGATTGATATACATATACTGAATTACATATATATATATATATATATATATATATATATATATATATATATATATATAGAGAGAGAGAGAGAGAGAGAGAGAGAGAGAGAGATAGATAGATAGATAGATAGATAGATAGATAGGTATCGAATTGGTATTGTAATGTGGACTTTTTAAAATATTTAATGTTTCATTTGTTTATCCTCTTCTAAGTCATGTGAGAATCTCCTGCTTTTTAATTCCATGCAGCGTTGCTGGAAGACATTATCAGCTCTGGGTCTTACACATTCCAACCAACATCTCTTCCCAGAGATCTTCAACCAAGTCAGCACCTACTTTCATTTGTCCTTCCCTCAGAAAGCCTGTGTACAGAGTTGGTAATGCATCCCCCAAACCAACCTGAACCCACCCACCCAAAAACTAGGGACATGCCTCAGGCAAAGATTGGATAAAATGAAGGAGGCAGATGGTGGAGACGTGAGAAAAAAAATCATATCTGGGAGGTAGGGAGGCCTGACCACAGTAAAAGAGCTTCCATTACCCTTCTAATTTTCTGTGAATAAAAGGCAGATTTATTTAATTGATGAAGGTGAGCGGAATAAACACCGGTTGATATTTATTTTCAAGGGTTTTTTTGTTTGTTTGTTTGGGTTTTTTTCTTTTTTCTTTTTTTTTTTTTTTTTTTTTTTTTTTGTCCTGTTATCCTTCATCTTGGATTATCAGGAAGAGTTATCCAACAATAGAAATCCTTTTTGTGGTCAGAGTAAGCTGTGTGTTGTGGATGATAAAAATGAATAAATAAAATACACCCAATGTCATTTACAGCGTTTGCTTCAGAAACACAGATGAGTGTAAAAACGACTTTTCTCGAATGGATACCTGAAGGACACTCACATGATCATTAAACTTTCTAGGTACTTCTTATACAATCTTTTTGGAATATGTAACATCTACATGCAAACTGCACCTTTATCTCTGTTAGTAAACAGCAAGAAGTGATCTGGCACTTTTTAATGCCATCGGGGCCCATCTGGGAGAAGGACCCTTTTCATTTGGCATACTTGGCTGCATGTTGCCTCCCTATAATGGGGCTTGACGAGGCAATAGCCAATTAAATGTCTTGAAGGGGGACCCTCAGAGGCCCATGCGTGAAAGGCTTCAGGTGTGAAACGGTTGTTGTTCTCTCACTTTCTCTCTCTCTCTCTCTCTCTCTCTCTGCGAGAGACACACAGAAATAGAGTGCTGAAAATGTATGGCAGCTTTCAAGTTTGCCACTATCCCCCTTTTATAAACCCCCAACCTCGACCCCCTGGTCAGACCCTGCAGTCTGAGCCATCCCAGTGGCTCTTGGTGATGTTCTGGAGGAGTCCACTTAAGTGCAATTTTCTATTCAGCTGCTCAACCTGTGTTCTCTGCTTTTTTTTATTCCCCACTTTTTTGTTCACCTCTGTCTGAGGAGAGCACATGAAGGCTCAGATGATGCAGACAATAGCTTTTCTGCAACACAAAAAAAAAAAAAAAAAAAAAAAAAAAAAAAAACGAGGAGAGGAAAAAGCCAGACATGTTCACTGTGGATGGGACTAGAGATGTTGTAGTAAAGTAGTAGAGTGGGGAATATAGGGGAGAATGGCCATACTATAAAGAGGGATTGACAGTTTAATAGTGATGGGTACCCTGAAGAGAACACAACAAATTCAAGGAGTACTTCAATGTAAATAAATAAATAAATAAATCATAAAAAATGGGAAAACTTGAAAAAAGACAGAAAATCGTGTGGACATTGTTAATGAATGACCCTCTGACAAGATAGGTAAAGGTGGAAAATATTTTCAATACACAGTTGAGTCATGGGTAATATTCTTTAACCATTAATTTCCTATTACTATTTTGAGTCTCCAGTTCCAGTGTAAATTTTTTCAGACCTTGACTTAAATATATATATATATATATATATATATATATATATATATATATATATATATATATATATATATATATATATATATATATATATATATATATATATATTTCTTGTAAAATTAATTGCAATCAGGCTTAAACACTCATAAAACATACAGCAGAAAGCAAAGTGCTAAAGCTTTGTTCTTCCGTTTGCTTTACAGACATAACGGACAGTGACCAGAAAAGGAGGAACATCAGATCTACCATAAAGAGAAGAGAAGGGGAGGAAGACGAGGGGATATTAATCTTATTAAGATCGTATATCAGCGCCATGTCAGGTGAGAAGGCAAACGAATGAGCTCTGCGTTTATCAGAGCTGAGCTGTGTGTTTCGACCAGCGATCTCCCAAGACACTCACGATTTCTAATAAATTGGTTAACTTTGTCCAGTGATAGCAATAGAGTTAAGGGAAGTGGTGTGTATTTTAGCTGCAAGAGCTACATTATCCCTGGACAAGCCCCCACTCTACCCCCCCAACACCCCCCAAACACACACACACACACACACACACACACACACACACACACACACACACACACACACACACACACACACACATACAAATGTCCTTCCCTTTTATCGGAGCCAGACTGGGAGAACACTCTGATAAGACAAAGAATGGAAAAATCTAAATAGATGGCGTCCATTAAACACAGCAATGCATCAACTGCTTGATAAAGTGATTAATAAACAAACTGGGATGATGATTGATTAAATCATTTAATCAAACTCTTCAATCAGCTCCATTATATATTGCTATTGGATGATGTAATATTTTAATTTCTTTAGATTTCTGCTCATAATATACTTGAAGATTGTTACGTGATGGATTTTTTATCTAGCTATTTTATTTGTGTAGACAGCCCCAAGGAAAAAGAAGAATAAAAATCTAAAATAAATAAATATATAAATACAATAGATAATTTTGTTATTTGAAAATAGCTCTCCTTTTAGCACTCATAATTCTTGCCTTACATTCTATTTTTTTCCCAATCATTATCTCTTAATGATCATTTCTTTCCGTTTATATGCATTGTCAGAAATCACCTCCAATTACAGTCCATTTTCCTGCGGTTGTCGAGCTGTGCAGCAAATCTCTGGCACTGGAGCTCTAAACAGTGTGTCAGTATTGACTGAATCATGCACAGTTAAAAGAAGGTAAGTAGGTATTGAAAGGGCAACAGCAACACTTGTAAGACTTAAATGTCACTCATGCTGGCTAATGCAGTGACAACTACAAGGTGCAACATGATTGATGTGTTGAGCTGTTAAGAGTTCACATTTGATGTACACGACATTAAAATTCAACCACTTTCAGGTAATATATGCAATTCACATGAGTCACTCAATAAAGAGATGTGACTTTTATTTATTTTTTTATTTCCTGTGCCAGACAATAGTTTTCTGAGAAAACAAAATTTGAGAATGATTATAAAGAACATGCTAATCAGAAAATTCAACAACGTGTTCTAATTTATAACGGAACTGTCAGGATTCCTTCCTAAATCAAATAATGAAATAAAATCTCACAGTGGAGTCATGTTTCCTCATTCATCTGCCAAACCGTTTAATCTACTGGGTATGCAGGAAAATGCGGAGAACACCCTGAAGAGCCTACCTTCACACACAAGCATAGCATGCAAGTCTTTGGAATGTGGGGGATAGAAGAACACATAGAGAAAACATATAATAATAATAATAATAATAATAATAATAATAATAACAACAACAACTGTCCAGGGTGTATCCTGCCCTCACCCAGAGTCATCTAAGATGGGCGCAAGCCTCCTCTAAACCATAATTAGTATGAAGAGGTTCAGATAATGAGTGAATGAATGAATGAATGAATGAATATTATAATACATGAAACAATCAGATCTGCAGGTCAGGCTTGTGTTATCTGTCAGTATGTACCAAAAGTCACACACAGGATGAGTGAATCATCTATTTAAAAACACAGATGCCCAAGTGTGTTACACACAACAGGAAGTAATATGTTTCAAATCTTATTCCACAATCCCCCATTGGGGTTTGAATTAAATTAGCTGAATGTTTTTTTTTGGCTTTTGGCTTTTGACATAGTGGGTATTGTATTTTAAGACTACCATGGAGAATAAGCAGGGACAAGGGAAATACCAAAATACAAGTAATACAATGGGTATTGGAAACTGCTTTGGGTTGCACAGGTGGATGGGGCCACCTGAAAACAGCTTAAAGCTTTTTCTACTAAAATTATTGCTCTGCGCTTAGAAAACCACATGCATTTACTGTTTCACACCAGTAGTATTCATGCTGTAGACACAGTGGATGAGCATAGTAGGAATGCACTCACAGAATGCTGTCACATGTAGAAGAGCCCTATTAGAAGGGCTGATGATGCAAAAGAGAAGCAAGGCAGGAAGAGATCAGGTAGTGGCATGCAGACGCCTCTCTGACATTTACTGTATGCTTTGGGAGGTACAGGGTGCAAGGTATGAACTTTGAGCAACTGACAAGCCCTCAAAAATTATTCACCCCTGCCAGGCCATGGAAAAATTTGATGTGGGCTTTTTTTTTTTTTCCCCAGCACTGCCAAAGTTGCCATCTTCAAATCTTCAAACCTACAGTTTCTCCTTCAACAGCAGTGCAAGATAAAAGCTTTGTTTGTCAAAGGTGAAATGGTGCGAGGTAAGTTAAGCACACTGAACACACACACACACACACACACACACACTTTATTTTATATATATATATATATATATATATATATATATATATATATATATATATATATATATATATATATATATATATATATATATATATATTATATTCCATACCCTAGTTAAAATACCAGGTATTTGTTACGTAAAAAAATTACACCGAGATCTGAGAATAATTTGCACCTTTAATGTAACATCATCTCCATGGTTGAACAAACAAATCTCTTCAGAGAAAAATAAAACACAACAAATTTATAATAACTAGGTTAAATATGTGTACCTTTAAATACTCTACTACTATAGTAATACTATAAAGGATATAACTTTATCATATTTTAGATAAGCATTCATTCTCTTTGTGTAGGAGTCTATCATTCATTTATTTATTTTGTTTAATCCTGCTGGGCAAGGGCAAGAAACAGCTGCGATTCCATTCACGACAACCCACTCACGGAACCGCTGACACCTAGGGTGATATAGAACAGCCAATTAGCATAATTTGAATGTCTTAGAACTGTGGAAGGAAACATGAGCACCAGGAGAGAACCCTTGTAAGCCCATGGAGAACATGCAAACTCCCTCACTGAGCCTGGGAATAAAACCCAGGAGCTTCTTCCTGTGTGCTACTATACCACTGTACCACCACTGTACCATGGCATGTCTTCACTTTGCAATCTTTGCCCACTCATACTTATGGCAATGCTCCAAATTTGACAAACAGTGCTGGAATCTCCTGTATACAGTCCTCTTCAGGTCATCACACAGATTTCAAGTGAATTCAGGTGTGACCTCTGGCTGGGCCATTCTAACTCTTTAATCCTCTTCTGGTGAAGTTGTTCTTTGTTTGGAGGTACGCATTGGTTTGTTGTTGTGCTTCTTCTTTTCCTTTCAGCTGTCCCCTTCAGGGGTCGCGACAGCAAATCATCTGCCTCCATCTCATCCCGTCCTCTGCAGCTTCTTCTCTTACGCCAATTACCTTCATGTCTTCCTTCACCACATCCATAAATCTTCTCTTTGGTCTTCTTCTAGGCCTTCTGACTGGTAGTTCCAACCTCAGCATCCAACTACCAATATATTCAGAATCCCTTCATACATCTCCAAACCATCTCAATCTAGCCTCTCTGACTTTGTCTCCAAAACCTCGAACATGTGCTGACCCTCTGATGTACTCATTCCTGATCCTATCCATCCTCGTTACTCCCAAAGAGAATCTCAACTTTTCATCTCTGTTACCTGCAGCTCTGCCTGCTGTCTTTTCCCCAGTTCCACTGTTTCTAAACCATACAACATTGCTGGCCTCAACACCGTCTTGTACACTTTTCCTTTCATTCTTGCAGACACCGTCCTATCACACATCACACCGGACACTTTTCTCCAACCTGCCTGCACACGTTTCTTCACCTCTTTTCCACACTATCCATTGCTCTGAATTGTGGATTCCACACTCTCCATTTCCCCCCACACACACACACACAAACCTTCTTTAGCACTGTCCCCTGAACCTCATCGTTTCTCTTGGGTCCTTCTCATTCACACACATGAATTCTGACTTACCAAGGCTAACCTTCATTCCTTTCCATTCCAGGGCATACCTCCACCTCTGTAGATTTTTCTGCACTTGTTCTCTGCTCTCAGTACAGGTCACGATGTCATCTGCAAACATCATAGTCCATGGAGATTCTTGTCTAACCTTGTCTCTCAGCCTGTCCATCACCATAGCAAACAAGAATTGGCTCAGAGCTGACCCTTGATGCAGTCCCACCTTCACCTTGAACTCTTCTGTCACACCAACAGCACACTTCACCACTGTCTTACATCTCTCGTACATGTCCTGCACCACTCTAACATACTTCTCTGCCACTCCAGACTTCATGCAATACTATGGTTCCTCTCTTGGCACGCTGTCATATGCTTTCTTTACAAAGGCACAATGCCGCTCTCTCTGATCTTCTCTGTACTTCTCTATTAACATCCTCAAAGCAAACACTGCATCTGTGGTGCTCTTTCTTGGCATGAAACCAAACTGTTGTTCACAAATTCTGACCTCTGCCCTTAGTCTCGCTTTCACTATTCTTTCTCATAACTTTATCGTATGGCTCATCACATTTATCCCTCTGCAGTTGCCACAATTCTGCACTTCTGCATTGTTCTTAAAAATGGGTACCAGCACACATCTCCATTCCTCCAGCATCTGCTCACTCTCTAAGACCTTGTTGAAAGTTCTTGTCAGAAAATCTACTGCAACCTCACCGAGACACTTCCATACCTCCACAGATATGTCATCAGAGCCAACTGCCTTTCCACTCTTCATCCTCTTCAATGCCCTCCTCACTTCACACTTACTCATCCTTGCTATTTCCTGGTCCTCAACGGTCACCTCTTCTACTCTGTTTCTCTCTCATTTTTCTCATTCATCAGCTCAATACATTTCTGTTTCTGTCCTTTATCACTTTAAATTGCTGCACATCCTTCCCATATCTATTTCTCTGCTGTGCCAACCTGGATAAATCATTTTCTCCCTCCTTACTGTCCAACCTAGCATATAAGTTATCATTCTCCCTCTATTTGGCCTTTGGCACCGCTACCTTCACCTTACATTGTGTTTCCCTGTACTTCTGTTTACTCTCTTCGGTCCTCTCAATCTACTACTTCTTCTTGGCTAACCTCTTCCTTTGTACACACTCCTGCCTTTCCTCATTCCACCACCAAGTCTCCTTATCTACTTTCCTTCCGGATGACACAACAAATATTCTCCTCACATTAGCTATAGTTGTCCAGTCATCTGGAAGCACTTCCTGACCACCCAATGCTTGTTTCAACTCCTCCTTGAAGACAACACAACACTCCTCCTTTTTCAGCTTCCACCACTTTGTCTTCTGCTCTGCCTTTGCTTTCTTCACCTTCTTCACCATCAGTGTCATCCTGCACACCACTGTCCTATGCTGTTTGGCAACACTCTCACCCGCTACTACTTTGCAGTCACTGACTTCCTTCAAAGTGCATTGTCTACACAAGATATAGTCTACCTGTATGCTCCTATTCTATGCTCCAGTCTCTTCTGAAAGAATGTATTCACCACCGTCATTTCCATCCTTTTTGCAAAATCTATCAACATCTGTCCTTCTGTGTTCCTGTCCTGGGTACCAAACCTGCCCATCACTTCCTGTGGGGCATAAGCACTAACAACATTGAACATCACACCTTTAATTTCTAACTTGAGACTCATCACTCTGGCTAACTCTTTTCATTTCTAGAACACTCCTGACCAACTCCTCCTTTAAGATGACTGCTACTTCATTTCTTTTCCTATCTACACCATTATAAAACAGCTTAAACTCTGCTCCTAAGCTTCTAGCCTTGCTAACTTTCCAACTGGTCTCCTGAACACACAGTATGTCCACGTTCCTCCTCTGCATAATGTCAGCCAGTTCTCTACATTTTCCTGCCATAGTTCCAACATTCAAAGTCCCTACTCTCAGTCTTAGACCCATGCTTTTCCACTTCTCTCTCTGCCTACAGAAATGCCTCCCGCCTGCCCTTCTTCGCCCAACAGTAGTCCAATTTCCACCAGCACCCTGTTGGTTAACAGCACTGATGGCAATCGTTGTTAACCTAGGCCTCGACCGATCCGGTATGGAGGTAATATTTGTGATTTGCATCTCTGATCTGGCGTAGGTTTTATGTCGGATGCCCTTCCTGACACAACTCTCTGCATTTATCCATGCTTGGAACCGGCATGATAGAGGGCTTGTGCCCCCCTCACGGCTGCATTGGTTTGTTGTTCTGCTAAAAGATGAAATTCCTATTTAAGTTTACATCAAACGCCTAAATGTTTTATCACAAATTTGACTGGCATTTTGAGAATGTTTTTAATTCCCTATCACTCTGACTAAAGTCCTAGGTTCAGCTAAAGGTAAACAGCAAAGCGTGATATTTTCACCACCATGCTCCTCTGTGGGAACAAGGTTCTTCTGGTGCCGTGGAGTGTTGTTGATTTTTTACATCATAACACATTTCCCCTCATATTTCTGAGGAGACTTCATGAAGGTTTTTGCAAGCCTGACCTGACCTGTATGTTTTCCTTCTTGTGTAAGAAAAGGCTTCCCAGGAATCGAAGAACACGTGAGATTTTTGTGACATGTAGTAAACATCTAGCGATTGCCAGAAATTCCTGCAGCTGCTTTAATGTTGCAGAAGGGCTTCTTTTCTTTTCATCAAATTTGGAGGTTGATCTAATTCTTTGTATTGTGCCACACTTTTTCCCCGTTCACGGCAGATTTAATGTGTTCCATTGTACATTCAAACACCTTGGAAATTCTATTGTTCCCTGCTCCTGACCAATACCTTTCAGTAATGAAATCCCTTTGAAAGTTTTTAAACTTTTTGGATTTTGCTGTAATGTCAGGACCACAACAGCTAAACTTGATGAACTTTATTGCTGGTCAGTGCACACATGTCATAATTTCAACATATATAAATCTGAAAATGATTGGTTAATACTGTACACAGCCACATCCCAATTATAAGAAGGTCTGTACAATTATTATGCAATATCGTGGCTACTTCATTTAAATACCAACACCAAGATATATATATATATATATATATATATATATATATATATATATATATATATCTTAAAGATGGCCTTGGGCGACCTGCAGCCAGCTACAGGAGCTCTTCACCTTGTTTTCCCACTTTTTCTCTTTTCTATTGTATATAGACATGTTTCTTTATCTTTTTTCAAATTTTCATTTTCTTTTTTCAATTCTGCATTTGGGAAGCCCATTTTTACGATGCTTTTGTTTTGCTTTGCACTTTTATTTTCACTTTTTGGACTGGCGTAAGAAAACTCATCCACAGACGGTTCTGAACAACGCAGGTCTTACACACGTGAGACCCTTCTCGGCCTGTGCAGCCCCTCTTTCCTTCATGTGGAAAAGCCTGTTTTTCCCGTGGACATACGAAGGAAAAGCAAAGGCTGCAGAGGGGGATGAAAGACGCGGAGGAAATGTGTTCCCTCTGTCATCATGGGAAATGTCCGCGCTATCGTCAACAAGACTGAGGAGCTGGCGGCGCTGACCCAGCAGCAGAGGGAGAACCGGGACTGTAGCCTCATGTGTTTTTTGGAGACGTGGCTGAATGAACACACACCGGACTCTGTGGTTTCTCTGAATGAATTTACACTCGCGCGCAGACCGGAGTGTTTTGGAGCGCAGAAAGAAGAAAGGAGTTGGCTTGGCGGTCTACGTGAATGAATGGTGGTGCCACCCGGCCAATGTGCACATGAAGGAACAGCTGTGCACGTAGGACATGGAGCTGCTCGTGGTGAGCGCACAGTCGTATTATCTACCGAGGGAGTTTTCACGTGTGATTGTGTTTTGCGTGTACATTCCGCCCTTGGCAGATGCGGCGGCTACGTGTGAGCGTCTCCACAGCGCTGTCAGTCAGACGCAGACTAGTCACCTCCGCGCCATAATTCTGATCAGCGGGGACTTTAACCACACCTCTCTCTCCACCTTTCTCACGACGTTCATGCAGTATGTACAGTGTACCATGAGAGACAATAAGATACTGGACTTGCTGAATACAAATGTGAAGGACGCTTACACCTCCACCACCCTCCCCCACGGGGACGCTCAGATCACAACCTCATCTACCTGCTCCCCCAATACACACCCAACCTGAGCCTCAGCCTGGAGAAGGTCCCTGTCCTGTGGAAGACCTCCTGTGTGGTCCCGGTTCCTAAAACAGCGCGTGCCAAGGAAACGGCCCACTATACACCTGTCGCCCTGACCTCCCACCTCATGAAGACCTTGGAGAGGCTCCTCCTCGACCACCTCCGCTCTGTGGTGAGCCCCAGCCTGGATCCGCTGCAGCTCGCCTACAGGCCCAACATCGGGGTACAAGATGCCGTCATCTACCTGCTGCAGCGGGCGCTCACCCATCTGGAGATCGCCAGCAGAGTTGTGATGGTCATGTTCTTTGACTTCTCCAGCGCCTTCAACACCATCAGGCCGGCGCTTCTGTGGGGGAAGCTGGAGGACGCCGGAGTGGACGGACATCTTGCTGCCTGGCTCATCAACTACCTCACTGACCATCCACAGTATGTGCGGCTGCGCGGCTGTGAGTCAAAGGTGGTAGTCTGCAGCACGGGGCACCCCAGAGCACCGTCCTCTCACCTTTCCTCTTCACCATCTACACCTCGGACTTCACCTACAACACAGACAGCTGCCACCTCCAGGAGTTCTCTGACGACTCCGCCATCGTGGGCCGTGTGTCAGAGGGGAACGAGCTGGCGTACCGGTCGGTCATTGTCGACTTTGGGGACTGGTGTGAGCGCAACCACCTGTGCTTGAATGTAAGACGAAGGAGATGGCGGTCGACTTCAGGAGAAGGACACCAACACACTCACTGGTGACATCCAGGGACAGGACATTGAGACAGTGGGCAGTTTCAAGTATGTCCACCTCAACATTAAACTGGACTGGTCCCACAGCACTAACGCCCTGTACAAGAAGGGCCAGAGTCGCCTCCACCTTCTGAGGAGACTTAAGTCCTTCCGAGTATGCAAACCTCTGCTCAGGACATTTTGTGACTCTGTGGTAGCCTCTGCAATCCTCTTTGCTGCTGTCTGCTGGGCCCCGGGCAGCACAGAGCGGACAGAAAGAGACTGAACAAGCTGGTCAGGAGGGCCAGCTCTGTCCTGGGCTGTTCACTGGACTCTGTGGAGGAGGTGAGTGAGAGGAGGATAGTAGCAAAGCTCACATCCATCATAGACAACAGCTCTCACCCACTTCAGCAGAATGTAGAGGAGCTGAGCAGCTCCTTCAGTGGACGACTGAGACATCCTCAGTGCAGGAAAGAGCGCGCAGGCCTTTCATCCCCACTGCTGTAAGACTGCACAATGCCACTTTGTAACTGTCTGTGAAGTAACCGGTTCTGTGCAATAAAAAAACCTGTGCAATAAACCACTTTAATCAACCACATCTACCCCACTGTGACTGTGAACCATATCGATCCATCTACTCTGCCATCAAGATACATGTATATTTGTATATAGCTAGCCTGCAAAGTTTTTATTTTGTAATATTTTATATATATTTTTTGTTTTTTGTTATTTTTATATTTATTGTTCTGTTCTAATATTATGATTCAATGATGTTACACCTTTCTGAGTTATTTTGCACCCCCTACTGAGGGTACTTCGAGAGCCTGGAACAGTGAATTTCTTCATTGTGAGATCAACAAGGATCTATCTATCTATCTATCTATCTATCTATCTATATATCCATCCATCCATCCATCCATCCATTCATCCATTCATCCATCTATATTCAGTTTAGTTAATTTTTTTTTACTTTAAAAACTTCAGCACAGTCTTTTTTTGCCCTTTTTATGTTAATTTCAACATACTCCACCTCACAAGATTTCTTCCAATAAGAAAAAGCAGTAATTTCAAAGACCAGAATTATGGGGGGGGGAGGTTGCTAATTATGCAAATAGGGCAAAGTCCAGAGCCCAGTAGGTTGCTGAAGCTCTGTCATTTTGAAAGGGTATGGTGGAGTGTGATAGTGTAGCAGTCTGGCAGGGAAGCCTTGATGCAGTGACAGGTCAATTTGACTGGCTTTGTAAACCTGATTCTGCCCTTCGTCTCAGGGTATCGAGCGGGCCTGAATTCTCTCCCCCGCAGCAGGGCTTTGATTTCTCCTTTGTTCTGCTAGCTCCTCTCTTGACACTTTGCAAGAATGAGAGATGCCATGCAATCATGACCCCTTCACACCCCAGAGGCAACCTTTGGCAACTCTGAGGCTGACCTTTGACTCTGAAGCTGACAGCTTGATTAATTGTGCAATGTTATGATTTATGAGTATCTTCTTTGTATGATTAATGGGGCAACAGGTGGCACTACCTTGCAGCTAAAGGGGAAATATAGCAAAAGCGGGTACAGACAATGTGAGCAGTTTGCGCGGTGAATGAAGGTTTTGTTTGACAATGGCTCCCACCTTGGTGAAACCATACATCATCTTGACTTTCCTGAATGTGTCAGGTCCAGTGTTATTTGCGGCACTGCCTCTTGAAAAGAGTCTTTTAAGAGCCCCTCTATGGACGAATGCATACTAAAGCATCACATGCATTAATCTTTGTAAACTCTTTTAAGAAGGACAAAAGGAAACATTAAAACAGCTGACCAGGATGAAAAGATCGAAATGTGAAAGGGGACAGAGAGCCAAGCCCAAAGTTTGGCTTCGGATAAAATCCCTGAGTAAGGAATCAGGCAGTTACTTTTAGCACTCGGTATAACATTTTACCACCACTTTAGATGATCAGTGAAATGTTTCATCAGCAGTTCCACTGTCTTAAGCTGCCATTGTCCTGAACACATTGCCCCCAAAAGATTTCATCCTAGTGAATTGCACCCACCAAGCAACCCTGAGGACCTTGCACTATCACCCATGACATGGGGCCACATCAGAGTGTATAGGCAAATCTATGGGCCTGCTTGGTTTCTGACCTGACAGCTGAGCAAGATAAGCCTGGCCTTTACCCAAGAAGCTTTAGTGCACAACAGGAGCAAGGGTCCCTCACAGGTGACAGAATGACACAACTGTTGAGGAGGTCATACATGACACCGCTTACCTCTGTGTCCAGGAGGTCGACGGTGGAGAGAAGAGATGAGTGTTTGCTTGGAGATGGCTGAACCGATGAGGCTTCACTCTTAAAAGGGAAACATGTCTTTTATTTTGACATGTATCAGCCTTCACCCTACACTTCAGACTCTGTCAGATGACAGGAGATTGATGCTGACATTGTGGCAAAATCTAGTCCAGTCATCTTAAAGAAAATGAAAGACTGACCCTTCCAGATCAAAGTATTAGTGATAGTATAGACATGTTAGGCAGTTCGAGGGAAAAGTTAATGATAGAACAAAATACAAGCTGCAAGTCACAGCCAAAAAAAAAAAAAAATATATATATATATATATATATATATATATATATATATATATATATATATATATATATATATATATATATATATATATATATGTATATGGATGTTGTTCAGTTCACTGTAATTTTCAGCTGCCAGCATAACACAAATCAATCATTTTCCTTATCTATTTTCCCTCTAAAAGTCAAAATCTATGTTCTTAAAATCTCCCTGGCTTTGCACAATTTCCTGAAATGCCAAATACCTCTAGAATATGTTTGTGACATATGAGTCAAACATTTCGCTCTCAATTTTTATAAAAAAAATATCCCATGCTTTTAAATAGCAATCTCTACATGGACAGAGGAGTCTTTGTCTTCTTCTGAGAAACAAGACAATCACAGAATCAAATACCCAACTTGTGTGCTTTTTATTGGTTTTAATGGGAGATAAATAATTATCTGGGTTCTGCGCAGAGCAATTTTGATCCTATATTTTACAACCAAGGGAAAAAACAAACAAACAAACAAAAAACAGAAGTGCCTATAATTCCACTAGACAGAGCCGACCTAAGGCATTGACCTGTGACCCACGTCGTGACAAAAGTGTAGTCTGTTCTACTGCTACAGGGTCTCAAGATGGCCATGAGAGCTTCTAGCTGAGGAGTCAAGGGAGAACCAGGAACCTATTCAAGCACTACACAATGGCAAATCTTCACTAACATCTCCACCAGGTCTCAGCTTATCCATCCCGGGTGCTATGTGTGCTTAGCTCTGTACACCACTGGCTGCCCCATATGTTTGGGCTGTGCAGAAGGTGGTTTCTCGGATACTGTGGTTGCTAATTATAAATTTAATTTGCATTTTAATTAGAATGGTGGAAAATTAAAGCCTGCCAGCTGGAGAATTTCAAAATGCACCCCCCTCCCCTCCCCTCCTCGGCATGTATTCAAGACTATGTTGTGCTCTGTTTGATATTTATTTTTTTAGGTCCTCCACCCCTTTACTATCTCTTTGGAACACAAACAGTCTCATAAGTATACTCTTTTATTCACTAAAATGTGCTAACCAGGTTTCCATACTAGGCTTTTTCATTATTCAAAAGGTATTCTTTTCATACTGAAAAACAACATATTTTCTGTTCAAACTGCTTAACCATTAAACTGAGCTTATTCAAGCAAACTATTTGTGTTCGGGAAGTTAACACTCTAATTCGGTTTTGAGATCTGTTTCCGGTATTCTTTTATGTAACTTTTTTATGTAAATTTATTCTATTATTTACCAGTGATAATACTAAAAGACTTTTATATCCCAGATACATTCATTTTTTCTCTCTCACTATATGAGTCACAGCATCTGTAACTGTTATGCAAACTTAACTGAAAACACCAAAAAAAAACAAAAAAAAAAAACAATGTAGTACAGAGCAATGAACTGAAAGCCAAAGTGAGTAATCTGCATGTGTGGGCTGTTCTACCACTAAGCTCCAGTCATTATTTTCCAATCTTCTTAATTTATCCTGCTCCCTTTACTCTCCCATCCAGTCATTCTCTTTCCATCCTTTACCTCTCCTGGGAATCCTTGTTCAATAATTGTCATTAATTGACTGACAGACCTGATAGACCCAACTAACCCCAAGCCCCACTTAAATGGTTTTTTTTTTTTTTTTAAATGAGCATTTGTACATCCAATGACCTTGTCAGGCTGTCAGCCAATAAGACAGCTGGGTCATATCAGGACCATATCATTCTCTTTCAAACTGCAAACAGAGCAAAACCATTCTAAATTTGGGTGACATGTATGATGACTTTGTGGATTGGGGATATTTCAATATATCATTATTCTTCTAGTTATATATATATATATATATATAATTATTGAAAATTGCAGCCTACTCTGCTGGGTGCTGTGGTCGTATGAGTCCATATTTTAGCTTGTTTTCAGGAAAAAAAAAAAAAAAAAAAGATACCATGTTCAAAAAGTAACAATAACCATCCAGGTCATTATAGAAATGTGTAAAAGCGAATGCCTATGGTTGTATGAGGATGCATCAGTCTCCACGGCATGGGTGAGTTGCATGGATGTAAAAGTCCTGTTGACATACATTAGGATGCATTACGATTTTAGTTCGACTCATGCTACCATCAAGCCAGGAAGTCAAACTATTTCTGTCTTTTTTGTTTTGTTTTGTTTTTGTTCTTTTTCTTAAATAATCCTAATTAGGGTCACTGGGAGGTTGGGGCCACTCTCAGTCAACTACAAGGGGAGCATATTACACCCTGGACAGCTTGCCAGTCCACCGCAGGGCAAAACATGCTGATGACAATCAGATGCCCTACTCTTTATAAATGATACAACTATTGCCTTTACATTCCTCATATCACAGACAGTGTACCAAACAGAATTATAACACATAACTCAAAATATTTATCAGACTTTGTGTGAACATATTTTTAACCCTTTACGCCCGATGGAGACAAATTCGTCACACAAGAATTAGAGCTTAAATTTTTTATTTATATCACTATGGGCATCTGGGGAACGACTGTGATGAATGCAGTAGGTTTCCTGTTGAAGCGGAGAATAGTATTACGTCATCTTTTCCCGCGCTTTTTTTTTTCAAGACATCGTGAGTGAGTGACGTCCGTGAGTCATCGTTCAAATTGTCAGTACTAAAAGCACAATGGATCAAATACGACGTGAGATTCATGCACATAAAAAAAAAAAAAAAAAATCGTCAGTGAAGAATAATGTTAGTTTTGTAATTTTATGAGGTAGAAATAGTTTATTAAGTTCATTGTACTAAAAAAAAAAAAAAAAAGCGCATTTTATGAGTGATGTTTCCGTCACATCAGGTGTATGAACAAGCTTGGCTGTCAATATTGATTACTTAGAACATAGTTTACAAATAGTACAATTCCTGCAAAAATAATTAAAAAAAATAGTGTTTTATACTAATATGCTTTTATTTTTATGGAAACTCAATACGAGCATCAATTATAAACATTATTGTTTTCTGTGAGCAATATCTTGGTATTATTTATCGATTCAAAGTGAGTCATCATGAGGTAAAGTCTGACCCAATTTCATCATTTAGAAAACATAATCGTTGAGTCAGTTTGACTGGTGAGTGTCTCTCATTATTCAATTTCACCACCGGTATATCAATCGCCCCAGAACTTTTTATGGCAGGAAAAACATCAGTGTGGAAACTGCTGAGCTGCCACTTGTGACGATAGTGATGAATTTGAGACAGAAATGGATTATTATGACGAGGTGGCTGATCCCAACTTCATCCCTGATGATGTAAACATGGAAAAGGAAATAGATCTAGATGAAGAGATTCTCCAGATGATGTGATTGAGCTCGATGGAGATTCGGCCATTATCATAGATGAACATGCCCTAATACCAACTGCAGATGATTCTAGTACAAGTGGAGCAACAAGACAAAATCTCACCCAACAGTGGTCAGTCCTTCAAAATGAAAATCTTTCAGTTACGGTGCCCTTCCTCGGTCCTGAGACACCTTGTTCTACTGAAATTATCTCTTCGGTCGTGGAATATTTTGCTGTGGGATTGTCAGGCCATCAAGATTACATGGATTATCAAAGGATATGAAATGTCAAAAGACAATAATGAAAAAGGACGAGGTGCAGTCGAAGCTGCTAAAATCGAGCATGAGAACAGAAGCAGTTTACAGATGTAAAATGGTTCAACAATAGAGTCGTGAACATGTTATTATCTACGTTCGCAAAAGTCGACCCCGTTACTACAGGACATCGCTTCCAAAACAAAGAAGATGGTTGAAGTTGATTGTCCTGATATCATGAAGCAGTTCAATAGATTAATGGGAAGAGTAGATTTAGCCAATCAACTAATCTCGCTTTATAGGAATCACATCAGATCGAAGAAATATTATATGAGATCGTGTTCCTGTCATTGATCTGATGAAGGCTGGTAAAGTGGAAGAAGAGGGGAGGAGCCGCTTCTGGCACAGAGCCGAGCAAACCTCCTAAACAGGCCTGTCATCGTCCTTCAGTTGCCCTTCAAAAAGACGGCGTTGGGCATCTTCCAGGAATTACAGAAAAAAAGGCAAAGATGCAAAAAATGCAACGTGAGCCTGAACAGCAAATCCAACTGCTCCGAAGCTTCCCATGAGTCATTGCAGGATAAAGTAGCGCAGAACCGTGAACACCCTGATTTTCATACCAAAGAATTTTTTTTACATGTTTTTTACTTCAACGTGATCCATTTTATTTTACATACATTTATAAGTACCATTTGTGCCAGTATTTCTCTGCCAAAATATTCTTATAAGGCTCGTTTTATACCGTTACTTTTGTAGAAAAGAATTTTTTTCAAGGTTTGTGATATATTGTGATATGTTATTGACAATGCAATAAAGGCTATGTGATAAAAATCTTTTACTTTTCACTTTACAAAATTTGCATGTTGTCCACGTCACCCATTATTATTAATCTTTATTCAATCTTTCCTACCAGATGTGACTAATTAGTCACATATGATTGTTTTTTATAATTTATGCAAAATTCATATTTTCAGTACATATTATTTTTAACCAGCTTACCTAAGTCCCAAAAAAGCATGAAATATATATATATATATATATATATATATATATATATATATATATATATATATATATATATATATATATATATATATATATATATAAATACTGTATAACAAACCTTATAAATAACAAATCCACAGCCACGTCAAGGAGGAGCATCACTGATGCCACTGGTGCTATATTGGGGCTCGTCAGTGCCTCCAGAGCGTTTGCTTTACAGTAGTATGTACCATGTTAATGTCTAAACTCATGTTATTTTTATGACAGTCCGTAATCCACAACGATAAGGCATTTTCCATTTTCACAATGGCCTTATTGTGCTGTTACTGTTATGGTCTGTGCTAGTTGGTGGTGTTTAACTCCTCTTGCTCTCTGCATATGCTGGTGAGGGGCATGGCTATTATCCGCAGGCGAAATACAAAGTGAGCGCACCTGAATTCACTCAGCCATCAGCGCGCTAGAGGAGCTCCGTGGTAGACACTGTTTTTCTCTCACCACTATGGTTATCACGATTTTCCCGCACCCCAGTGCTTTTCTTGAGCTCAATAAAAGTCTTTGTTTCATCGTACTTGGTCTCCTGCATCTTTGGGTCCAACTGATATGCGTATTTTCTCTTCCTACTACTTAATGTAGCGCACAGTCGACTCGCTAATGACGTAATGGCGAGCCACAGACGCAAACCTTCACCCTTCTTTTAATAAATCTAGAAGCTTAACTTTCTCACTAACTGTCATCATTTTCCTTTTCTTTTTCGGTTCACTAGATGATCTTCCTGTGATGCCGGGAGCATATCAGTCGTACCCAAAAATGCAGCAGACCAAGTACCAGCAAGAATGCAGGAGACCAAGGGGAAAAAATTGTGTTCACCGTAGTGGTGAGGGAAAGACAGTGTCGAGCATGGAGCTCCTCTAGTGTACTGATGGCTGAGTGAATTCAGGTGCGCTCTCTGGATTTCACCTGCGGATAACAGCCTTGCCAGTGTATGCAGAGAGAGATAAACGCCGCCAACTAGCACAGACCCTAACACTTCCTGGGCGTTTTGGAGCCATTTTCAAGGCCTTAGCATATACAACAGTATTTAGGAGCACAAAGAGAGAAAAACTTAGGTGCTTGGCTGGAGAACTGCTGAATTTTGAAAACTGTTCTGTAATATTCCCGATGGGAAATCTGTGGTATTCCAAAAGTAGGAAACAAAGTAGAAAACAGTACAAAGTAGGAAACTTGAAGTAGCGTGGGATTACTGTTTACTGTGTATATATATATATATAGAGGATTTTCTGAGTAGATCCTTCCGTAGGAGAGTGCTCAATACTTTTTGGTAGAGCAAATAAACAAAACAAAAGGACAGGACAAAGGCTTTCTATTGAAACTCCATTTATCACTACAGATCTGTTTCGAGGGGTGGTGAAACCATCCCCTCTCTTCAGGTGATTACAGAAGTAATCACCTGTAATCACCTGAAGAGAGGGGATGGTTTCACCACCCCTCCAAACAGATCTGTAGTGATAAATGGAGTTTCAATAGAAAGCCTTTGTCCTGTCCTTTTATATATATATATATATATATATATATATATATATATATATATATATATATATATATATATATATATATATTACAGGGCATCTGGCGTAAAACTTCTGCCACATTAAAAATGCAAATGGTCAAAACAAAATTCATACCGGATGGGTCGACACCCGGGTTAACAACGACCGCCGTCAGTGCTGTCAACCAAAAGGGTGCTGATGGAAATTGGACTACTGTTGGTCCAAGACATCAAAGAAGGAAAGGTGGGAGGCGTGTCCGTAGGCAGAGAGAGAAGAGGAAATGCGTGAGCCTAGGACTGAGAGTAGGGACTTTGAATGTTGGAACTATGCAAGGAAAAGATAGAGAGCTGGCTGACATGATGCAGAGGAGGAAGGTGGACATACTGTGTGTTCAGGAGACCAGGTGGAAAGGTAGCAAGGCTACAAGTTTAGGAGCAGGGTTAAAGCTGTTTTATCACGGTATGGCTGGGAAGAGAAATGGAGTAGGAGTCATCTTGAAGGAGGGGTTTGTCAGGAATGTTCTAGAAGTGAAAAGAGTGTCAGACAAAGTGATGAGTCTCAAGTTAGAAATTGAAGGTGTAATGCTCAATGTTGTTAGTGCTTCTGCCCCACAGGCAGGATGTGAGCTAGAAGAGAAGGAGAGATTCTGGAGTGACTTAGATGAAGTGATGCAGAGTACCCCCAGAGGTGAAAGAGTGGTCATTGGTGCAGACTTCAATGGACATGTTGGTGCAGGCAACAGAGGGGACGAGGAAGTGATGGGCAGGTTTGGTATCCAAGACAGGAACACAGAAGGACAGATGTTGATCGATTTTGCAAAAAGGATGGAAATGGCTGTGGTGAATACTTTCTTCAAGAAGAAACAGGAGCATAGGGTGACTTAAGAAAGCGAAGATAAGAGCACACAGGTAGACTACATCTTGTGTAGATGATGTAATTTGAAGGAAGTCAGTGACTGCAAAGTAGTAGTGGGTGAGAGTGTTGCATGATTGGACACCTACAGCCAATGTGATCAGGGACACAGGTAAGAGAGTACTTGATGTGTCCTCTGGAAGGAAAGTAGATAAGGAAACTTGGTGGTGGAATGAGGAAGTGCAGGAGTGTGTACAAAAGAAGAGGTTAGCTAAGAAGAAGTGGGACACAGAAAGGACCGAAGAGAGTAAACAGAAGTACAGGGAGACACAGCGTGCAGCAAGTTAGAGTGATAAAGGACAGAGAGGGAAATGTATTGACTGATGACAGAAGTGTGCTGGGAAGATGGAAAGAGTACTTTGAAAAGCTGATGAATGAGGAAAATGAGAGAGAAAAAAGAGTAGAAGGGGAGACCGTTGAGGAGCAGGAAGTAGCAAAGATTAGTAAGGGAGAAGTGAGGAGGGCATTGAAGAGGATGAAGAGTGGAAAGGCAGTTGGCCCTGATGACATACCAGTTGAGGTATGGAAGTGTCTAGGGGAGGTAGCAGTAGATTTTCTGACAAGAATATTCAACAAGGTCTTAGAAAGTGAGCAGATGCCGGAGGAATGGAGGAGAAGTGTGCTTGTGCCCATTTTTAAGAACAAGGGAGATGTACAGAATTGTGGAAACTACAGAGGGATAAAGTTGATGAGCCATACGATGAAGTTATGGGAAAGAATAGTGGAAGCTAGACTAAGGGCAGAGGTCAGCATTTGTGAACAACAGTTTGGTTTCATGCCAAGAAAGAGCACCACAGATGCAGTGTTTGCTTTGAGGATGTTAATAGAGAAGTACAGAGAAGGTCAGAGGGAGCTGCATTGTGAGTTTGTGGATCTGGAGAAAGCATATGGCAGGGTGCCGAGAGAAGAACTGTGGTATGGTATGAGGAAGTCTGGAGTGGCAGAGAAGTATGTTAGAGTGGTGCAGGACATGTATGAGAGATGTAAGACAGTGGTGAGGTGTGCTGTCGGTGTGACAGAAGAGTTCAAGGTGGAGGTGGGACTGCATCAAGGGTCAGCTCTCAGCCCCTTCTTGTTTGCTATGGTGATGGACAAGCTGACAGACAAGGTTAGACAAGAGTCTCACTAAGACAGAATACATGTGTGTGAACAACAAGGACCCAAGAGGAACGGTGATGTGACAGGGGGCAGAGATAAAGAAGGTGGAGGATTTTAAGTACTTAGGCTCAACAATCCAGAGCAATGGAGAGTGTGGATAGAGGTGAAGAAGCGCGTGCAGGCAGGTTGGAATGTGTCCGGTGTGATGTGTGATAGGACAGTATCGGCAAGAATGAAGGGAAAAGTGTACAAGATGGTGATGAGGCCAGCGATGTTGTATGGTTTAGAGACAGTGGCCCTGGGAAAAGACACGAGTCAGAGTTGGAGGGCGCAGAGATGAAAATATTGAGGTTCTCTTTGGGAGTAACGAGGATGGATAGGATCAGAAATGAGTACATCAGAGGGACAGCACATGTTAGATGTTTTGGAGACAAAGTCAGAGAGGCTAGATTGAGATGGTTTGGACATGTACAGAGGCGGGATAGTGAGTATATTGGTAGTAGGATGCTGAGGTTGGAACTACCAGGCAGAAGACCCAGAGAAAGACCAAAGAGAAGATTTATGGATGTGGTGAAGGCGGACATGAAGGTCGTTGGAGTAAGAGTAGAAGATGCAGAGGATAGGGAGAGATAGAGGCAGATCATTTGCTGTGGCGACCCCTGAAGGGAACAGTCGATAGGAAAAGAAGAAGATATACTCGTCCTTCTCAAAAAATTACCATATTGTGACAAAGTTCATTATTTTCTGTAATGTACTGATAAAAATTAAACTTTCATATATTTTAGATTCATTGCACACCAACTGAAATATTTCAGGTCTTTTATTGTTTTAATACTGATGATTTTGGCATACAGCTCATGAAAACCCAAAATTCCTATCTCAAAAAATTAGCATATAATGAAAAGGTACTCTAAATGAGCTATTAACCTAATCATCTGAATCAACCAATTCACACTAAATACCTGCAAAAGATTCCTGAGGCTTTTAAAAACTCCCAGCATGGTTTACTACTCAAAACCGCAATCATGGGTAAGACTGTCGACCTGACTGCTGTCCAGGCCATCATTGGCACCCTCAAGCAAGAGGGTAAAACACAGAAAGAAATCTCTGACCGAATAGGCTGTTCCCAGAGTGCTGTATCAAGGCACCTCAGTGGGATGTCTGTGGGAAGGAAAAAGTGTGGCAGAAAACGTTGCACAACCAGAAGAGGTGACCGGACCCTGAGGAAGATTGTGGAGAAGGGCCGATTCCAGTCCTTGGGGGACCTGTGGAAGCAGCGGACTGGGCTGCAGGTGGCGCATTCCTCAGGTCAAGCCACTTTTGAACCAGAAACAGCGGCAGAAGCACCTGACCTGGGCTACAGAGAAGCAGCACCGGACTGTTGCTCAGTGGTCCAAAGTACTTTTTTCGGACGAAAGCAAATTTTGCATGTCATTCGGAAATCAAGGTGCCAGAGTCTGGAGGAAGACTGGGGAGATGGAAATGCCAAAATGCCTGAAGTCCAGTGTCAAGTACCCACAGTCAGTGATGGTCTGGGGTGCCATGTCAGCTGCTGGTGTTGGTCCACTGTGTTTTATCAAGGGCGGGGTCAATGCAGCAAGCTATCAGGAGAGTTTGGAGCACTTCATGCTTCCATCTGCTGAAAAGCTTTATTGAGATGAAGATTTCATTTTTCAGCATGACCTGGCACCTGCTCACAGTGCCAAAACCACTGGTAAATGGTTTACTGACCATGGTATTACTGTGCTCAATTGGCCTGCCAACTCTCCTGACCTGAAGCCCATAGAGAATTTGTGGGATATTGTGAAGAGAAAGTTGAGCGACACCAGACCCAACACTGTGGATGAGCTTAAGGCCGCTATCGAAGCATCCTGGGCCTCCATAACACCTCAGCAGTGCCACAGGCTGATTGCCTCCATGCCACGCCGCATTGAAGCAGTCATTTCTGCAAAAGGATTCCCGACCAAGTATTGAGTGCATAACTGAACATAATTATTTGAAGGTTGACTTTTCTTTGTATTAAAAACACATTTTTTTTTTTTGGTCGGATGAAATATGCAATTTTTTTGAGATAGGGGTTTTTGGTTTTTCTTTACTTTTTTTGACAAAATTATCAATATTGAAACAATAAAAGGCTTGAACTACTTCAGTTGTGTGTAATGAATCTAAAATATATTAAAAGTCTAATGTTTATCGGTACATTATAGAAAATAATTAACTTTATCACAATATGATAATTTTCTGAGATGGACTAGTGTATATATATATATATATATATATATATATATATATATATATATATATATATATATATATATATATATATATATTTGGGGGGGGTTGGTGGGGTGTACATCTTATAAAAGAGTATAAAAAGAGAAATTACTTTTTAAGTTTGTTGTTTAATTGAAGAATGGTAAAACTATTATAGCTGACACACTTTCCTGTTGTCCATGTGTTAAGTACATGTAATGTATTGACATTCTTCCAGGGTATTTTGGCTTGGGAGACTGCCAACCTCGCTTTTGCACCTCTTTATGGGCTTAGTTTGATCTGGTGTGAATAACATTTACTCTCTCTCTCTCTCTCTCTCTCTCTCTCTCTTTCTCTCTCACACACACACACACACACACACACACACACACACACACACACACACACACACACACACACACGCATGCGCGTACACACTCATTAGTATTCTTTGGGGACAATCAGTTTGTGTGGAGGTGTGTGTGTGTGTGTGTGTGTGTGGGGGGGGGGGGGGCTGCTCTGATGGTGGCATTTGGCATGGCATAGATACACCTGGTGGAAAGCAAAACATGCCCTCTCCACCCCCCCACAAATTTAATCTCCGCTACCTTTTGATCCTAAATCAAGCGTATGGGCAGTCACAACTCTGGGATTCATCTCAAGTAATACCTGATATCTGGACCGGTTTGGGTGCTGTGGTGGCAGTGGTTTAGATGACAGGTTACTGCTCTGATGATCAGTGGTTCAATCCCCTCTCTCACTTCTGTTGCGCCCTTGACCAAAGCCCTTATCTCTCAGTTGAATAAAAATAATAACTGTAAGCAGCTCTGGATTGTCTCTAAATGTACACAGACCTTTTGTTTTCTTCTCTTTTGCTCCTTTCCTTTGCACTGATTTCAGGAGTTATGGGATTTCACTGCAAAGACTGAAATCTAACTGGGAGTAAAATGGAAGATCTTATATAAATTAACCATGACTTTATCTAAAGAAGTAAACTTTGTAATGGATGAAACGTTTACCTCTCAACATGAATCGTGCTCTTCAAGAACATTTCTTTCATTCTAAAGACAAAGATCCACTTTCACAGAATTGTTCCTTTCGCACATTTAACCTTCGGATAATTTTGAACTTATCATGAAATTAAAAACTCATAGCAGACACTAATTGTTAAGATTTCATTACAACTGTCACTTAGAATGTACTGTTCATTTTTAAAATGTTGGGACGCAGTATGCAAAAAAAAAAAAAAAAATCTGGCAACTCTCTCTCTCTCTCTCTCTCTCTCTCTCTCTCTCTCTCTCTCTGTCACACACACACACACACACACACACACACATACACACACACACACACACACACACACACACACACACACACCCAGGGCATGAGTCCACTGGGCTGAGACTACAGCAACAGTGGCTCTGAGTAAATGCTTGGCAGGAGCTGCAGAGTTTCCCAGATCCTCGTGTGGACTGCTGTCTCTGTCACTCTCTATAACAAGCTCCCTGTCTGAGGAGTTAGGACGTGTGTTCTGTTTCTCTCACCACTGCTCATTTCTCTTCCTGTAAATTCTGAACTTATGCAGCACTAGCCATGCTGTATTCCTTTATCATTGTAGAATAGATGTTGGGTAATGATGCTCTGAATATTTTAATTATGCACATTGTACATTAATAATATAAACTTTATTTTGTACTAAAGTCATGTTGTTTTGCATGATATGCTGACAATAAGAGCATGTTGAGGAGTGTACAGAACATCCTTGTTTATAAACTTGAAGTGTGTGGATCTCAATTTTAATGGTTAACTTTTATTCGTGAGATCTTTTTAAACACACTGTGCTTAGGCCATATTTTCTTGCTAATTATTAAAGATCAATTTTTTGGTTCATTATTTAGTTTAGTTTATCTTCACCAAATGTTAAATATCTGGATTTGTGAAGTGGTGTGATGAGACATGAACACAGATCTTTGAAAGGATTTTAACTCGTTCAAGCAATTACATGCTTAACTGGCCTAAAATAATCTACCATCCCGGGCTCTCTCTCTCTCTCTCTCTCTCTCTCTCTCTCTCTCTCTCTCTCTCTCTCTCTCTCTCTCTCGCTCTTTCTCTCTCTCTCTCTCTCATCTATTTTCTCTTAACAAGAGGGATGGCTTAGAGGCGAAGGATTTAAGGCACAAAGACTTCCATCTCAATAGAGCAAAAGCAGCAGAGAAATTAATTGCCACTAACAAACAGCACGACTGCATACAATTTCTGCATGCCGGTCGGTTACTCAGCCAAAAGAAAAGAACCGGAGCTTGGGGAGGGGGTCCAGGCAATATGTTTTAGGCCATACTTGATCTGAGGTGATTTATGTTATCAAAACACATGCCAGAAGGCCTAGGTTTACATGCCTCATCTGGAGAAAGACCTTCATTTCCATTTTTATTGTACTGGTGCACTGGCTAGCCAACGATGCAGCAAATAAATCAAGTGTGGCATCATAAATTCCATTTAAACTGGATCCTACTATATTTATTTAATTGAATTACTTCCTAATGCTTGTTTTAATTAACTTTACGTTGAACAGAATACATGAGAATTAAGAAGCTTTCTTCATTGAGTGAAAAGAAAGTGTTGATTAATTTTCTATTATTGAACAGCAAGGAGGTCCTTGGTTCAAGTCCCATGCACGGCAAGGGCATTTCTGTGCAGAGTTTGCATGTGTTTGTGTGTGTTTCCTCCGAGTACTTTGCTTTCCCCTCATAGTCCAGGAACATGCACATGTGGCCAACTGGTTCATCCAAGTTGCCCTTAGCTGTGGGTGCGAATGGTTGTCTTTGTGGCTCTGCAGTGGGCCATTGGGCTGGCTGACATTCGCAGTCTATGGTAGCACTCCAGTCCTTCTTATGCTGATTATTTCCCAACAAGAAAAACAAATGTTTATATGTATGTTACGCTGGGTATGTATGTATGGATCCTGGGTTCAGTTTCTTGGCTGTTTCTGTGTGGAGTTTTCATGTCCTCCATGTGCCTGCATAGGTTTTCTCTGGGTACTCAGGTCCAAATTGCCCCTAGCTCTGGATGTGAGTGTGAGTAGTTGAATGTGCGCTGCCCTGCAATGGTCTGGCGAGCACAACAGGGTGTATCGTGCCCTCACACAGTGTCGGCTGAAATAGGAACCAGCCTAGCTGTGATCCTAATAGTAGGATTAAGCAGCTTTGCAAATGTGTGTGTGTGTGTGTGTGTGTGTGTGTGTGTGTGTGTGTGTGTGTGTGTGTGTGTGTGTGTGTGTGTATGTGTGTGTGTGTGTGTGTATTTTCTGGGGAGTGTGGCATGTTTGCCCTAATTCTGTTCTCTGCTTGCTTCCACTGCTGCATGTCATGGCGCAGTTTGCCACCGTTGGTGTGGAATCTATTACTCGGCCCAACCGCTACTGTGCTGGACAAAAGCCGGGTTGGAAAGTGCACAAAGCTATTTGCATTTTTG
>CM045739.1:48447500-48530000 GCA_024760905.1 Plotosus lineatus
CAGTCTCGAAGGAGCAAAACTCGATCCTCAGTTCCTGAGTGCAGGGCTGACTTCTCCCCCTCTCTTCACTGGCCTTTAGGTCAGAGCCGACCCTCAGCCAGCCGAGCTTATCTGACCCTAACCTTGGCGTATGGCAACCTTGACCTGTACGTCACCCTTTTCCTGTCCTCAGGGTTACATCTGTTCCAGGCTCTCCGGGACCCCCGAGAGAGTAGTGGGGCTGAAACATCACCTTGAAGATCCATTTGTTTTCTCACAATAGGTCAGGGCTGGGTCGTCATTAAGACTGAACTTGATCCTTCTATTTGGTGCTTATGGCTGGGATAAGCAGTTCTGTGCTCAGGAGAGCCACTAAGCTAACAAGCACCAGAACACCGAACAGTGAACTCTAATCTTACAAATCTGAGTCATGCAACTTTAATTTAACAAACAGTTTGTGAACGTATGAAAGATGTTGTGTGCATGTTACTTTAGTTTTACTAATAAAAAATGATTTCAATTAGAAGTCATCGGATTTTTGACATGATTAAGCATTAAAAAAACAGTAAAAAATTCAAATCAGCCCAGTTATGCTCACTGTTACCACTGTATCCTAACTAGTAAAATGTCAGAGTATACCCTGCAGAAACAACAATACACTTCATTTTAAATAATGCACACATTACACAAAGGCCTTTCACTGCGTTGGGACCACTGTCATTTTGTGGCTGGTCGTGATACAATAGCTTGATTGTGATGCCCTTTACAATGTTGTTCAGTGTTTCAGCAGTACAGTGATTCCTGTGACCTTTTCAGGAGTTTTTCTCTCCCCTCTTCCAGAAACAGTATCCTTGCCAAGAAGTAATACCAGCTGGTTAATATTAATGTGAGGGACAGATATATCTTTTAATGGATGATAAATTTGCAATTGATTGTCAACTGTTTAGGGACCCTCTCTTGGGCAGGATGCCATATAGTTGACGTATGATATTTGGATAAATCATAAAAGAGTGCAGGTCATTTGCTCCTCCAATTGCACTATCTTACAAAAAAACAGATCAAATATAAGTGAAGGAAACATAAATATATATTTCAAACAGTGTACAGAAGAAATGAATGAATACTCAAAAATCCCGATGCAGTATCATGTTCATGAAGTAGTTTTAAATGTATTTTCATTCTCTATTTCAATCCCATGGTATTGAGTAGCCTCGAGTCAAGGGACAGGGTAAAGGTTACAACTCTGAGGCATGGGACTGAACCTAACACTTGATAGTAAGTGTCTCCCTCCAACTTTCTCACTCTAATACATCTGCTAATATGGGAAAAAAACTACGCATCGCGTAATGTTGTGATCCTGATCCTTCACACACAGGCATCTTCTATCACTTGGGGACAGTTTTACCTAATTAGTACTTTTGGAGTTTCAAACCTAGGATAGACTTTCCCTGACATCAACTGCTTTTATGAAATGAGGATAGCAAGCATCAACAAAATATATGCATTTATAATTAAGAGCTGAACTCAGAAATAACCCTGGAGGCAATGTGTACCTATGTAAATAAATATGCATGTAAAAATCTTGTTTTATAATCTCAAAGAATATCAAATGTTTACTCTTTTCATTTTCCACTCATGTGTATTGGAAAGACATGACAAACCGAATCAGGTTCACATTTTATGAGACCATATTTCATACGAGCACTTTACTGACTTTTATCCAAACCTTTAATGTTAGAGCAGTGCTTCTCAATTATTTTCTGTCGCATCCCCCTAAGAAGAGGAACAAACCCCCCCCCCCCCCATTATAAATAGTGTTATTAGTCTAAAAATTGTTATAAGTAATCCTCTGCATACACTGTATCCGTATTAACATGATGAATCCTTGTTATCATTATGGAATACAAAAAAAAAATGTAGAAATATAGATCAACTTCCAGCGAATAATAACTTTATTAACAATGTTTTGTCTTTAAACAAAAAGATTCAAAGTTCATCAATTTACCTGAAATAAAAAGTATCCTTATTTAAACTGTCAACATTTTTGACCAACAATTTGAACCATTTGATACTGAAAAATGAAATAAAATTAAATCAATAAATAATGATAAATTCAAATTGATTAGCAATATTAACTCCGGAGAACAACATATAAAACAATTTAACCTAAAAAACAAAAATGAAAAAATTATCATTATTATTATTATTATTATTATTATTATTATTGTCAAAATGATGAAGTCCAGATTAATGGCTATAATGAGCACGTTTGGCAGTGCACAGCTTTTCGAAGCTGGGTTTAAAGCACGATACTGAACTCTCAGCTCCTGCTCAATGCTGAACTGGGACCTGGACTTATTTTCGCAGCAGTGACGTCATCCAGCATGACAAAGACCGTGTGTGCTGCAGGTCGGATCAGTTCCTCTGCTGTGGGATTTTCTACACTGAGCAGTTTGGTATTCCACCTGATCTGATGGCAACAGAGCTCGCTGGTTTGTGGGAATATCATTGACAAAGCGGGATGGTTGTTGGCAATACTTGGCACGTTTTCGCAGAAAAAACACGCGGCTCATCGCGTGATCGGGGTGTGACGTCTTCAAGTGACGCCGGAATTTATTTGGGTTCATGCTGTCCGCTGCCAATGTTTTCAGACACAGTATACACAGTGGTCTTTCCTCGTGAAGCACAGTGAAGCCGAGTGCTACATCCACTTCATCATACCTCCTCCACTTAGCTTTCGGGAGACTTTCGTTTCTCTCACCATCTCTGTCTCTCTCCGCCTCTCTTTCCGTTCCTGTTAAAAATTTCCATGGTGGGTTTATTAACGTCACTTCTTATTTTACCTCTGGGCACACTCTAACAGTGAGAAAGCCACTGCCACCTGCTGTAGTGAATGTAGAATTACCCTTTATCCTAACACGGCAAAAAAAAAAGCATGTTCCCTCGGGTCACACGCGCACCCTCCTGGCATCGCACCGTGCCCCTCCAGGGGGGCGTGCCTCTCTATTTGAGAACCACTGTGTTTGAGGCACATATTCAGTGGTACTTTGACTTATGAGTGTTTTTTTTTTAACAACGATAAGAAAAATAAAGAAAGAAAGAAAGAAAGAAAGAAAATTCCATAATATGAGCTTTGATATCACCAAAAATCTGTCCCATCCAACCAGCAAAATTTGAATTTAGAAGCTCTTTTCCGGGTTGATTAGCCCTATATTCTTCTGCATGTATTCTTCCGCACTCCGAGAACACCTTGTGCAGTGTTTCTCAATTATTTTCTGTGACGCCCCCTATAGGAAGAAAATAAAACATTTCATGCCCTCCTCCCAGCGCCCCGCACGTGACGATAAATTGTGTTTACTGCATTTCACATCGCGTGCACGGTTTTTCCCTACACAGTGAGAGCACCACTGGCACAAACTGTAGAGGATGTGCAAGGGGGACGCGCCCCACTATTTGAAAAGCACTGGCCTTGTGGGAGCTCACCACAAGCCTTTCTTCACTGGCATTCGTAGCGTGCACACACACAAAATTCTCCTCCTCCTCCTTCTCTGTTACACATCACCTCATGCCTGCCCACGCGACATCTTCGTGCCAATGTGACATTTTCACTGAAGCTCATTAGCAGAAGGGTTAGTTGGCTTATTGTTATTCTTGTTTTCTTCTTTTTCTGTTCTTTTCAGCTGTTCCCTTCAGAGGTCGCCACAGCAAATCATCTGCCTCCATCTCACCCTATCCTCTGCATCTTCTCTTACTCCAATGACCTTCATGCCCTCCTTCACCACATTCATAAATCTCTTCTTTGGTCTCCAGGTCTTCTGCCTGGTACTTCCAACCTCAGCATCCCAATACTCACTATCCCTCCTCTGTACATGTCCAAACCATCTCAATCTAGTCTTTGTGAATTTGTCTCCAAAACCTCTAACATGTGGCGTCCCTCTGATGTTTTGTTAATTTTTGTTTTATTGTTATTTATTATTAATTATTATTAATGTTAATGTACATGTTAGATGTTATTATGAAATATTTATTGATTTTACATGTTTATCTTTAATATATTAGGTTACATATGCATGCTTGTGTCAGGTTATATGAGTTTGGGAGGGGTTTGGAACGGATTAATTGTTTTTATGTTATTTCCTATGGGAATTTTTGTTTTATCGAACGAACATTTTGACTTACAAGCTTACGATTGGAATGGATTGAATTCGTAAGTAAGGTACCACAGTATTAGAGTAAATATGTACAGTAGTCTGTTGAACTTTTTACACCCGAGCCTAGTGGTTCATCAGGGCAGTGCTTATCCCCGGTTTCTGTATCGTGAAGTGACCTGGAGACCCATGTTACCTTCCCAGTATATTTTTACTGGTACCCATTTACATTGCTGGGTGAACAAAGGCACACTTGTGGATAAGACCTTGCCCGGGGGGGGGGGGGGGGGGGGGGGGGGGGGGGGTCTAACTGGGATTCGAACATACAACCTTCTGAACATGAGCCCAGTACCGTAACCACTACGCCACCGGCCCCACAGTATGTACAACAGCACAGTGTATATATTTACTTCAATTAAATCAGTTAGCTTCAATGGTGCATAAATAATTTCTTTGCAAACTGTTTTATGACTCAGTGTTCCTTTACAACTTTTTAATTTCTTTAATTTATGGGATTTAATCAACTTTTCCTTGTTTCAAGGCAGGGACAGTGTTGTGGGAAGGATAACATCTCTAGTTACATTTACATCTTTAAATTTATGTTCTCATGAACAGGATCATCGTGTCCATCATGAATCAGGGCACTCACAGAAAGTGATTTCTGTAGTCCACTCAAATACCAAGCCCTTACATTTCCTGCTGTCTCCCTTTCATTCTCTTTATTAAATACTGCTCCAGCTGTTTCTTTTTCATGCCATTTACCTTTCCAGCCTCTTGTTACTCCTGAACACACACACACACACACACACACACACACACACACACACACACACACACACACACACACACACACACACACACACACACACACACACACACACACATACACACACACAAACACACACACACACACACAAATAAATATACCATTGCCCAGAGTTGGCTGAAATGAGTGCCTGCCTCCCCACAACCCTTAGGATCTTTTTCAGAAAATCAATAACCGAATAAATATATTGGTCTGATCACAAAACTGTTACATTTTCCAACTACCCAACTTCTTCCTCTTCTTTTCCTTTCGGCTGTTCCCTTCAGGGGTTGCCACAGCGAATCATCTGCCTCCATCTCACCCTATCCTCTGCATCTTCTCTTACACCAACTGCCTTCATGTCCTCCTTCACTATGTCCATGAATCGTCTCTTTGGTCTTCCTCTAGGCCTTCTGCCTGGTAGTTCCAACCTCAGCATCCTACTACCAATATACTCACTATCCCACCTGTATACATGTCCAAACCATTTCAATCTAGCCTCTCTGACTTTGTCTCCAAAACCTCTTACATGTGCTGTCCCTCTGATGTGCTCATTCCTGATCCTATCCATCCTCGTTACTCCCAAAGAGAACCTCAACATTTTCATCTCTGCTACCTCCAGATCTGCCTCCTGTCTTTTCCCCAGGAACACTGTTTCTAAACCATACAACATTGCTGGCCTCAACATCGTCTTGTACACTTTTCCTTTCATACTTGCTGGTACCTTCCTATCACACATTACACCGGAAACTTTTCTCCAACCATTCCAACCAGCCTGCCCATGCTTCTTCACCTCTTTTCCACACTCTCCATTGCTCTAGATTGTTGAGCCTAAGTACTTAAAATTTCCCACCTTCCTTATCTCTGCTCCCTGTAACCTCACCGTTCCTGTTGGGTCCTTGTCATTCACACACATGTATTCTGTCTTACTTCAGCTAACCTTCATTTACCTCCTTTCCAGGGCATACCTCCACCTCTCTAGATTTTCCTGCACTTGTTCTATGCTCTCATTGCAGATCACAACGTCATTTGCAAACATCATAGTCCATGGGGAATCTTGTCTAACCTCGTCTGTCAGCCTGCCCATCACCATAGCAAACAAGGGGCTCAGAGCTGACCCTTGATGCAGCCCTACGTCCACCTTGAACTCTCTGTCACACCGACAGCATACCTCACCACATCACCTTACATCTCTTATACATGTCCTGCACCACTCTAACATACTCCTCTGCTACTCCAGACTTCCTTATGCAATACCACAGTTCCTCTCTCGGCACCCTGTCATATGCTTTCTCCAGATCCAAAAAGGCACAATGCAGCTCCATCTGACAAGGCAAATATTGTATCTGTTGTGCTCTTTCTTGGCATGAAACCAAACTGTTGTTCACAAATGCTGACCTCTGCCCTTTGTCTAGCTTCCACTATTCTTTCCCATAACTTCACCGTATGGCTCATCAACTTTATCCCTCTGTATTTGCCACAACTCTGCACGTCTCCCTTGTTCTTAAAAATGGGCACCATCACACTTCTCCTCCATTCCTCCGGCATCCTCTCACTTTCTAAAACCTTGTTGAATGTTCTTGTCAGGAAATCTACTGCTACCTCTCCTAGAGACTTCCATACCTCACCGGTATGTCATCAGGACCAACTGCCTTTCCAGTCTTCATCCTCTTCAATGCCCTCCTCACTTCACCCTTACTAATCTTTGCGACCTCCTGGTCCTCAGCAGTCACCTCTTCTACTATTTTTTCTCTTTCATTTTCCTCATTCATCAGATCTTCAAAGTACTCTTTCCATCTTCCCAGCACACTTCTGTCATCAGTCAGTACATTTTCCTCTGTCCTTAATCACTCTTACTTGCTACAAGTCCTTCCCATCTCAATTTCTCTGACACTCTTTGCACTTCTAGAACATTCCTGACAAACTCCTCCTTCAAGATGACTCCTACTCCATTTCTCTTCCCATCCACACCATGAAAAAACAGCTTAAACCCTGACCCTAAGCTTCTAGCTTTGCTACCTTTCCCTAACCCTAACCATAACCCTACGCTAGTTAGCACTTCCACCACACAGCAAGAAGGACCTGGCTTCAAGTTTGCCAGTTCTCCCCATACTTATGTGGATTCCCTCCAGTTACTCTGGTTTCCTCCCACAGAACAAGAATATGCACAATAGGCTATCTGGGTGTTCCAAATAGCCCCTAGGTGTGACAGTGAGTGCCTGTGAGTGTTTTCTCTGTATGGGCTAGCAAGCTGTTCATGGTCTTCCCAACCTTCACTCTGAGTTGTCTGGGATGGTCTCCAGCATCACTGTGACCTCAGTGAATTATAAAGAGATTCAGGAAATGAGATGAGATTGGATTCTACATTACAATTTTACTTCCCCTAGCATCCTGTAATACGCATGATGGAGTTCTGTAACCAGACCTTGATAATAAAATAGTCAGACTGATTTTTAAGCCACAACATTGAAAATATAACCCAAACTGAAACCATTTACAGTAAAAATTCAGCAAGTATTTAACAGTGCTAATTATGCGTTTTACATGTGTGCATGTGCTCTCCCCAGTTCACAAAAACTCAGCGCTTTACCAAGTCACAACTCCATCCCCTACATTTACAACCATGAAATAAAATCATCATCACCAAAAATTCATTCAAAATCATTGTACAGAGTTTACTTACATGTTATCACTACTCAGATAGAAAGTTATTTTTTTTTAGACTGAAAGTTCATCATTTCAAAATTAAACAAAGATAAACCTTGTTAATTCTTGGTTGATGACACAGCACCATCTGGGATTTTTTTTCTACTCCTCCCCTTATCGCTACCCTCATTCTGTTTTTGGAGTGTAAGCTGTCAGACCTCATAGTCTGAATAAATCAATAGCATATACGATCATAGATAGAAGCTGTGTAATAAATCCCCATGAAAATAAATACATTATAAATTCTTATGAAAAAAAAAATAAAAAATCATGATCATGAAATTCACAGATATTTCAGAGATTTTGTTGTTAGTCTGATGGTTAATATTAGTTCATCATGCAAAAAAACACAGATGCACTCACATACTATGCACAAATACACACGAGACGTGAATATAAAATACCATTTTTTATGGACCTGAATGAATATGCTTGCTCAACATAGCAAGCCTGTGGTATTGGTATGGCCAAGGCGACCTTTCTCGATAGCTTCACAGATGACACACAACATGGAAAATTGTTCTCCTGCTGCAGTCCATAAATCACTGCAACCATAAGACCCCCCCCCCCCTTTAAAGAGGTATGTAAATACCATTGTACTGACTAGGTAAACAAGACTAACCCTTGCACAAATTACTTGAAAATTGAAGAAAAGCACCTTATTTTTTGAGTGAAATTGCTTTTGAAGCACATGGGATGAAGTTGAGGCAGGGAATTATTTGGTCTACACAAAATGTGTGTGTGAGCGTGCGTGTGTGCATGTGTATGTGTGTGTGTGAGAGAGAGAGAGAGAGAGAGAGAGAGAGAGAGAGAGAGAGAGAGAGGGTTTATGATAACCACACTTGACACTGTGACTGTGTCTGCAGAGTTCTCATAGTGATCAAAGATATTGTTGTTGTGTATTACATCTGTCTGAGGACACCAAATATTGCTGTTAGCCACAACCATGTACACACTCACACACACACACACACACACACACACACACACACACACACACACACACACACACAGGGCAAAATTTAGTTCATAAAGGAAGAACTTGGCTTCACATCGACTGCCACAAAGAAAAACATATATATATTTTTCCATATAAAATAATAAACATATAAAGATTTTTCCTTTCTGTTGAATTGAATATATCAAAGGCTATCTTCAAGAAATGTTACGGATTTACAGAAATCTAATGCATTTAAAATTGGGATTGTTAAATTTTTACATAAATATTTCTGAGCATTTAATAAATGAATGTTTCCAGTAGTTTCCCAGGAGAGTGGGATCATTTCCAACTTGCCATAATAAACAAGTAACCTGAACAACAATCACAAACAAACAAATGCAGAAATGTTTTCTGCAACCCTATCAATCATTCATTCAGTTTCTAAGCCACTTACTCAAAATTAGGGTCAGTGGGAGGCTGGTGTCCATCTCAGCCGACTCTGCGCAAGGGCGGGGTACACACTGAACAGCTTGCCAGGCCATTGCGGTGCCAACATTCACACAACCATTCATACTGAAACAGATATGCAGCAGTCACTTAGCCTATTCTGCATGTTTTTGGACTGTGGGAGGAAACTGAAGTACCCGGAAAAAAACACAAAAGCATGGAGAGAAACCACACAAGCACGCCACACATGCACGCCACACATGCACGCCACACAGTAATACCCAAGCTGGGAATTGAACCCAGGCCTGCTTGCTCTGAGGCGAACATGCTAACAACTCCTCCACTTTGCCACTCCAACCTTATCAATGTATCTAAAATCAAATGCAGGTTTATTTTATGTGGTTTCAGTAAAGAAGAAGGATTTTGTATGTTCAAGAATGTCGAGATATATGACTGCAGCTGGTAGCAATTGCATAATTTTGCAAACTTTTGTTTGAACAGCTGTGCTGGAAGAACACTGTGACCAAATAAAAAAAAAAAAATAATAATAATTAAATAAATAAAGAATAAAAAAAAACAAAAAAACAAAAACAAACAAACAAACAAAAAACAAAAAAACAAATAAAAAACTGTTTATAATCATAGCCTTAGTTCACATCCCACCCATTATTGCCTTTGAAGATGTTTCAGAGTTGGAGTAAACAGAGTTTGGATTCGTTTTTTTTTTTTTTTTTTTTTTTTTTTTAATAAACATATCTAATTTTATTCATGAGCTGTCCAGGGTGTGCCCTGCCCTCACCCATGATGGCACCCTGAGATGGAAGAAATTGGAGGGACTGCTAGGGATAGATGCCCAGCAGCTCAGGAGAATGATGATGGAAAGGGAGAACTTTCTGCACTTCATTGATCAATGGACCCAATGAGTGCACCCTGAGGAGCAAAGGCTCCAGAGTAGGGAAAAAGATGATGATGATGATGATGATGGGTGCCAGCCTCCCTGGGACCCTAATTAGGATTAAGTTGTTCAGAAAATGAATGAATGAATGAATGAATGAATGAATAAGTTTATTCCTTAGTCCTTTGAAAACAGGTTTAAATCCTGTTAGTTCTTTAGTTCATTCTTTTGAAAGCACCAGTGAAGAATCGGTGTAGGATGCCACTGCAGAGTGTGTTCTCTAGAGTTCCAAGCAGAAACTGTTTACGAAGCTGTAAAGCCTCCACTTTACAAACTACACCCACTGAAATCCTTTTTATTTACCAGTATTGGTACATGGTGTAGGACTGCTTATCTTACTGAAGCATTATTTCTAATATTTAACAGCTTGTCAAATTTAAATTGTACTTAGTTTCAATTCAAAATGTTAAACTCTACGAATGCTTGAGCCGGCAACATTTATTTATTTATTTTGTCTATCTTCTCCACTCAGGTAGAAGGTTGTGAGGAAAGGAAAGAGGAAAACATAGAGTGTGTTAGCCTTCAGCTATCCCTACAAAACCCACACAGGAACGACAACAAAAACAAAAATGTCGGCTTACTGGCCCTGAATGTCATAAGAAGTAACTAATTCCCAGCATCTGGTGCAAGCTGCTGCCCATTGCATGGGATTTTCTGTCGGCCAAGGGAATTTTGGCATCAGAAGCTACTCAGTTGTGTGTCCCGTCCCCACCCCCCACCCCGAGGTACTGTAAATGGAATAGACAGAGAGTACTAAATCAGTTTTTTACTTCTGAGCTCTTCATGGGGGGCAGTGGTGGTCTAGTGGTATAGGGCACTGGATCACTGATCCGAAGGTTGGGGGTTCGAATCCCACTCTCCACAAGGTTGTCACTGTCCCCCCAGTGCACTAGCTGGGTTATCAAAGGCCGGCCATGTCTCTCACTGTCTATGGTGAGAGGCATGTAAAAGAACCATTGCTGACTTTCATAGAGTAGCTGCAAAGCCGTGTTTCTGTCCCTTGCTAAAGGTTTGTGTCAGGAAGGGCATCCAACGTAAAAACCTATGCCAAATCAAACGTGCAAATTATTCCCTGTGGCGACCCCTGATAATGTGAAAAAGCCGAAAACAAATCTCCTTCACTTCTGAGCTCTTCATGGCTGCAGTATTCTAAAGTTCTGTTATCTTACATAAGAGTTGAGAGGAATGCCGCTCTGCTAAATGAAGCATGGCTGTGGGTGGAGATTAAAGAGTGAATGCTTATCCTGCACTCGGAGACACTTTTTATTATACACTGCTGTATATTTAATTGTATATACAGTCATATAACATCCAAGCAGACATATACTGTATTAGTGTGCTGAGCCTGTTCTTCAGAGTGAACGTGCGGATAATCATAAGAATAAAAAATGACTTCTGTCTCTACTACTTGCAACCATAATTTCTTCTATTTCCTCCTCATTCTCATTGTGGTATCTTACAACGTATGGTGGAAGATTCAGGATGGACAGATACCAAGATGCCACTTGTCCATGATCAAGGTACAAGAGATTAGAGATGCTTTTTATGTCTGGGCAGTCGGTAGTGTACAAAGATGGATCCGTGAGATTTGAGCAAAGTCTGTCTCTCTAACTCTCTGTCTGTCTGTCTGTTGGTCTCTCTCTCTCTCTCTCTCTCTCTCTCTCTCTCTCTCTCTCTCTCTCTCTCTCTCCCCCCTATTAAACAGGACCAAATAAGTGCTTATCTTCCAGGATTACAGCAGTCTTTGTATACGTCTCAGTACATAGTCTGAAGGTGAGCGCTAAGCAATTTGCTTCCCCTCAAAATCACCTTTTTTTCTAACATTTTAAATATTAATATCCTGCTCTGCTGCTAAAGTAATAATATACGTGAGCTGACAGAGCTCTCCACCCAACTAGACATACTAATTGAGAAGGCAATAGCAATAGGCAAAGCTCTCACAGACAAAGATGGTGGAAGAGATTTCGATCAGTATCATTCCTAGGCCATGCCTTAATGATACAGACTGGGTTTTCTCCTCTTCTCCTGAAAGCTGGGGAGGGAAGTGTCTGTGTTGTATCTGCATTTACATTTACAGCATTTAGCTGACACTCTTATCCAGAGTGACTTACATAAGCACTTTAAAGTCTCTATCAGTAAATATATTCTTGTACTGGTTAGAACACAGACTAAGTATACAGTCAGTAAAACTCAGATGATAGGTGTTTTGTGTGTGTGTGTGTGTGTGTGTGTGTGTGTGTGTGTGTGTGTGTGTGTGTGTGTGTGTTTGTGTGTGTGTGTGTGTGTGGGGGGGGGGTTGTATACAGCATAGTGCTTAATCTAAGTACTGCTGAAAAAAGGTATGTTTTCAGCCATCATTTGAAGATACCCAGTGACTCAGCTGTCCAGATGTTCAGAGGAAGTTCTTTCCACCACCTTAGAGCCAGAACAGAGAAGAGTTTAGATGCATTCTCCCTTGTCTCTTGGTAGAGGCAGGGATCAGTCAAGCAGGGCTCGAGGATCTGAGAGAGCATGGTGCAGTACGAGGTGTAATAAGTGATGAGGTAGGAATGTACAAATCCCTTTTTTGGATTTGTAGGCAAGCGTTAGTGTTTTTAATTGAATGCGAGTAGCTACAAGAAGTCAGTGGAGAGATTGTAGCAATGGCGTAATGTGGAAAAAAAAAATATTTGCATTCAGCCCAATTATATTTATATTGTGAGTAATTCATAAACACATTTCAGGAAGTCAATGACTTTCACCAAAAAAAAAAAAAAAAAAAAAAAAAAAAAAATCCTCAGGGGTGCAGAACACAATGACTTCATACGAGTTTCAATAAAGTGTGAGGTATCTTAGTGGTTTAGTGGTTAGTTCTGCCTCGCAGCAAGCAGGTCCTGGATTCTCAAGCAAGAGTGTTTCTGTATTTGCATGTTCTCCCTGTGCTTGTATGTGCTTAATCAGTGATCTAGTTTCCTTCTACAATCTAAAGACATTCAAATTTAGCAAAATAGACATTCTTCATTGTCCATAGGTGTGAGTTTAATTGTAAATGTCTGTGTTCTTTGGCCCTGTGATGGAATGGCGAGCTGTTCAGGGTGTACCCCACCTTCACCCAGAGTCAGCTGAGGTCTTAATTAAGAATGAAGCAGTTCAAAAAATTAAATGAGATAACGTATTAGTTTGACCCAGGAATCAGTAGTGTACACCAATCAGCCATATTGCTATGCCAACGAAACAGCTCTGATCCATCAAAGGTATGATCTTCAGAGGACCTCTGGTGTGGACTGTGGTATATGGCATCAACATGTTGACAGCAGCTATTTTATGTGTCTAACTTGGTCAGTAATAGATAAGTAGATTATGTTTTTTTTTTTTTTTTTTTTTTTTTTTTTTTTCATAAAGTAGCCTACATGGGGTCAACCATAGCCAAGTTAAAGAAGCAGCTTTGGGACTGAAAGGTCTCTGGTTTGATTCCCAAGCCAGCAGGGGAAAAAAAAATCCTGGTTGTAGGGGAGTGAGCTGTACCTTCCATTCCTCCACATTCATAGCTGAAGTCCTCTTGAGCAAGGCACCTAACCCCCAACTGCTCTGTCGGTGCCTCAATGTGTGGCAGCCTATTGCTCTGACTGTGTGTGCTCACTGTGGATGGGTTCAATGTAGAGTATCCTTGCAGGATGAATGCAGTATAGCATGTGTATAATATGTATATTCATAGCATATTACAATAATTATTATAATCATACAGCAAGTATAGAATAGAGACTCATGTATATCATGAACTGAAAGAGTTACATGTATTTAATTATATAATGACTGGGGATATCATCAACTCAGAGTCAAGTGTGGTGGTTCTGGTTATTATCCTTGTGAGATTGATGTAGGTACTTATAAAGAACATGAAGCTGCTCTTCCATGTTGATGTGGACAGAGTCATTAAACTTGTGTTTGCTGTTTTGCAACAGAAAATGTTTGGGGAATTCAGTGATTGAAGCATCTGTCAATCAACTGTACTATTGTTGCTTTGATATTGTTCAGATCATGGCATGTGGGAGACCAGAACAGTTTAGATATGTACACTTCACAGCACTTCAGAAAATGTCGCCTCTCTACTCACTTTTACTGACTGCATATGGTCACTTGTTGTTCATTGCTTCACGTCCCTTTATGCTGTCCTATCTCCCGTAGTTTGAACACTGCACTGTAAAAATCGCTGTAACTTTGGCAGTAATTCACTGTTTTACCTACAGTAACTTGCTGTGCTCCCGTTATAGAGTAGCATACTGTAGACTGGGCTCTACCATGAAAATATGCACAGAACTGTGGGATCGTGGCACTGTTGGAAACTATGAAAAGCCAGCCTCCATATTTGGAATCGGCTTGTTAGTTCATGGCACCGCATTACTGTGATAAGTCTGAACTCTATTACTATCACAAACTTTAAGGCAGCTGCAATGGAAAATAGTGGAGTGCTGCTTGCAAATGGCATATTGACAATGTGTGCAACTATTAACCCAGTGATCGCACGTTTGAATCTAGGCTAATGCCACAGGGACCGGGAGTCCATGGGATCTAGTTGGCCGAGTTCTCATGGGAGGCAGGGAAGCAATCCCCTGCCAATCATGGTGGTCTGTGAATTCATTCTTATGAGGGAGCAGAAAGCACTTTCCCTCCGAGTGTGTTAGACCATCCCCAAAAATGCATGGTTTGAAAAGTGGCGTGTCGGTAGCTTTGGATGTCACAGAGAGTTCATGCTTTTGCTCCTCCCTGGTTGGTGGTGGTTGTGCGATAGAGAAGGCAGTACCTGGTGGGTGGGAATCGGATATGACTAACATTAGGAAGAAAATGTTGAAAAATTAAAAAAAGAAAGAAAGAAAGAAAGAAAGAAATATCCACATGCAATGCTCCTTAGCACAGTGTGTATATACACAGTTGTTTTGTGTTGTACTCGGATGCATATAGACTGTTTTGTTTAATCTCAGAGATCTGGATGCGGTTTGCATGCAGCTTTTGATTTAGCTTATGTTAAATTTTAAAGCCTGATTATTGCTGATGTATTCTGCTATGTGATAAGATGTAGGTTTGTGAATGTAAGACATATGTTATTGTTTTACTTAAATGTCATGCTCACCGAGTTATATTTCAGGCTCATTTTACAACCCTGTAGAGCGATCCAGATTCTTTTACAATATTTATTGATGAACAGGTTTCTGCTTTATTTGTAAAACAAATTGAGTGAGTGCTTGTTTTACCCCGGCAACCATATGACTATAACATGAACATGCACATGCTCAAAGCATGTTCTTCATATTATTACACAAACACAACTCAATTCAATTAATTATGTGATATTTATTATTTGTAGCTGTTTCATTGGAATACATACTGACAGTGGAACAAAATGTAGGAGGCGCAAGACAGTGAGCAAGAAGATGGGCAAAGCAGTACCGAAAAACACAAATACAGTACTTGTGTTGTGTCATTCTTTAACAAACAATGTGATTTTGACTTAGTCTGGAAGTGCTGACATATACATATATATATATATATATATATATATATATATATATATATATATATATATATATATATATATATATATTTTTTTTTTTAATTATTCATAAGCATTTTTGTAGTACAGCATTTACAGACTCAGGGAAAAAAGGAGATTAACTCTCAAACATGTTAATGGAACAATGTCAAAGCAGAAACAAGTTGTTTTCCATCAACCAATTAAAATGCTTAATTCTCACTTCACGATAGTGTAAAAGTACTATCTCATATTTCTGCAATAGTGGGATTATTTCTAAAACTCTTTTGGGAGTTTGTTCCATTTCGTATGCAAGTGACTTCAACTTTGTTTTGCTGTCACACTTTCATTTATTAGCACCTTATTTCAGATCTGTATATAAGAGAAAGAGGAGTGACTTGTAGATTTTACTCCTGCACTGACTGTGCATGTCGAGACCACTAACTCTCAAGTTTACGAGCAGCACTTCCTTCTCTCAATTAATTATCCAAGAGAGGAAATAAGGGTAGAGACCACCGAGATGTTAGAGCATACCATTTCTGATCATATAAAGGAAGTATGTGTGAGTTAGAATGTAACTGACATCATCAAAACACAACCGCAACGCTGAACACCACAAGCGGACAGCCTTTCACAGCATCACTGACAGAAATCTAATCTTACAAAGTTCCCAACTCCTCAGAGAAAAGATTATCCGTATTCTGTAAGTAATAAATGAATCTATACTGCAGCACAGATGGAATCCCTGTGGTCAGGCATCCTCAGACAGCCTAAATGTTTATGTCAGAATATGGGCCATCCTTTCTCTCCTTTCCTATCCAAACTGCAAAGCAGGTGTCTGCTTAATAACTTGGTCAAAGATCAGCAAGCTAAAGGTGAAGGCTAGAGAAGGAGGTCAGCTTGCTGATCAGACTGTGCTGAGACCTGATCTCTCTGGGTCTGGTGCCGCATGGCTCCAAGGTCATCTATTAGAACTCCGGTGCAAGTGCTGCTAGAGCACAGCATGATAAATCTGTGACTCACCCTGCTCACCCTTAACCCTTACAATTCAACCAGCAATCCTCCGAGGGTAGCCTTGAACTACTTGAGGGGATGCATTTTGCATTATTTACACATTATTGACAGTTAGTTAATCTGATATTTTTCCTGCAGCTACTTTCTAGGCTTTGTGATTCATCTGAATGGAAATAAATAAATAAATAAAAAAAAAAATTATATATATATATATATATATATATATATATATATATATATATATAAGATAAGATAAGATAAGATAAGATAAGATTTATTGCACATAACCGGTATTTTCACAGACAGTTTCAAAGTGGCGTTGTACAGTCTGACAGCAGTGGGAATGAACGACCTGCGGTAGCGCTCCTTCCTGCACTGAGGATGTCTCAGTCGTCCACTGAAGGAGCAACTCACATATACACGTATACACACTAGTATATATTCAGTTCAATTCAATACAATTCTATTCAAGTCAATTTAGTTTGTCACAAAGTAGTTTTACACAGTAAATTTGTCAAAGTCGGGGCTCACTAAGTATAAAGAATTCATACATTCCCAAAAACCCCTACACATCCCAAATGAGCGTCGCTCATGGCAACAGTCGCAGGGAAAAACTCCCTCAGTACTGTGAGTTCAGACTGTCTCTTTTTGATTGAAATAAATGTTTGATTAAACTTTGATTAATTTTTATTTAAATAATTAGTATATTCTGTCAATGCGAAAAACCAAAGTGTTCTTTATCACACAAAGGCGTTATTCTATCATTATTACTTTATTATTCATTGAAATAGTACACAACTATATTACTGTGCTTCATGTGCCTTTCAATTATCCCATGGCAATGATGCAATACCAAATTTTATTTGGTGGCTGTCCATCAATCATTTATTCATGATTTCTGGAATGCAGCCATGAGGTGGGGGGGGGGAGGGCACGCTAACCAGTGTCTCTCCCCCTTATGCCGGTCACAAGCCCAGATAAATGCAGAGGGTTGCGACAGGAAGGGCATCCGGCGTAAAACAAATGCCACATTTCTCATGCAAATGATCAAAACAAAATTCATAGCGGATCGGTCGAGGCCTGGGTTAACAACGACTGTCATCAGTGCTGTTAACCAAAATTGCCCTGGTGGAAATTGGACGACTGTTGGTCGAAGACGTCGAAGAAGGAGAGGTGGGAGGTGTGTCCGTAGGCAGAGAGAGAAGAGGAAATGTGTGAGTCTAGGACTGAAAGTAGGGACTTTGAATGTTAGAACTATGAACGATAAAGCTAGAGAGCTGGCTGACATGATGCAGAGGAGGAAGGTGGACATACTGTGTGTTCAGGAGACCAGGTGGAAAGGTAGCAAGGCTACAAGTTTAGGAGCAGGGTTTAAGCTGTTTTATCACGGCGTGGATGGGAAGAGAAATGGATTAGGAGTCATCTTGAAGGAGGAGTTAGATGAGAGATTCTGGAGTGAGTTAGATGAAGTGATGCAGGGTACCCCCAGAGGTGAAAGAGTGATCATTGGGGCAGACTTCAATGGACATGTTGGTGCAGGCAACAGAAAGGACAAGGAAGTGATGGGCAGGTTTGGTATCCAGGACAGGAACACAGAAGGACAGATGTTGATTGATTTTGCGAAAAGGATGGAAATGGAAATTTCTTCAAGAAGAGACAGGAGCATAGGGTGACTTATGAAAGCGGAGGTAAGAGCACACAGGTAGACTACATCTTGTGTAGGCAATGTAATTTGATGGAAGTCAGTGACTGCAAAGTAGTAGCGGGTGAGAGTGTTGCCAAACAGCATCGGATGGTGCTGTGCAGGATGACGCTGATGGTGAGGAAGGTGAAAAAGGCAAAGGCAGAGCCGAAGACAAAGTGGTGGAAGCTGAAAAAGGAAGAGTGTCGTGTTATCTTCAAGGAGGAGATGAAACAGGCTTTGGGTAGTCATGAAGTGCTTCCAGATGACTGGAGAACCACAGCCAATGTGATCAGGGTTATCGGTAGGAGAGTACTTGGTGTGTCCTCTGGAAGGAAAGTAGATACGGAGACTTGGTGGTGGAATGAGGAAGTGCAGGAGTGTGTACAAAAGAAGAGGTTTGCTAAGAAGTGGGACACAGAGAGGACCGAAAAGAGTAAACAGGAGTACAGGGAGACACAGCGTAAGGTGAAGATAGCGGTGTCAAAGGCCAAACAGAGGGCGTATGATGACTTGTATGATAGGTTGGACAGTAAGGAGGGAGAAAATGATTTATACAGTTTAGCACATCAGCGAAATATAGATGGGAAAGATGTGCAGCAAGTTAGAGTGATAAAGTACAGAGAGGGAAATGTATTGACTGATGACAGAAGTGTGCTGGGAAGATGGAAAGAGTACTTTGAAGAGCTGATGAATGAGGAAAATAAGAGAGAAAAGAGTAGAAGGGGTGACCGTTGAGGAGCAGGAAATAGCAAAGATTAGTAAGGGTGAAGTGAGGAGGGCATTGAAGAGGATGAAGAGTGGAAAGGCAGTTGGTCCTGATGACATACCGGTTGAGGTATGGAAGTGTCTAGGAGAGGTAGCAGTAGATTTTCTGACAAGAATATTCAACAATGTCTTGGAAAGTGAGCAGATGCCGGAGGAATGGAGGAGAAGTGTGCTTGTGCCCATTTTTAAGAACAAGGGAGATGTACATAGTTGTGGCAACTACAGAGGGATAAAGTTGATGAGCCATACAATGAAGATATGGGAAAGAATAGTGAAAGCTAGACTAAGGGCAGAGGTCAGCATTTGTGAACAACAGTTTGGTTTCATGTCAAGAAAGAGCACCACAGATGCTTGCTTTGAGTGTGTTAATAGAGAAGTACAGAGAAGGTCAGAAGGAGCTGCATTGTGCCTTTGTGGCTCTGGAAAAAAAAAAAAAAACATATGACAGGGTGCCAAGAGAAGAACTGTGGTATTGTATGAGGAAGTCTGGAGTGGCAGAGAAGTATGTTAGAGTGGTGCAGGACATGTATGAGAGCTGTAAGACAGTGGTGAGGTATGCTGTCGATGTGACAGAAGAGTTCAAGGTGGAGGTGGGACTGCATCAAGGGTCAGCTCTCAGCCCCTTCTTGTTTGCTATGGTGATGGACAGGCTGACAGACAAGGTTAGACAAGAATCTCCATGGACTATGATGTTTGCAGATGACATCGTGATTTGTAGTGAGAGCAGAGAACAAGTGGAGGAAAATCTAGAGAGGTGGAGGTATGCCCTGGAAAGGAGGGGCGTGAAGGTTCGTCTCAATAAGACAGAATACATGTGTGTGAACGACAAGGACCCAAGAGGAACGGTGAGGTTACAGGGGGCAGAGATAAAGAAGGTGGAGGATTTTAAGTACTGAGGCTCAACAATCCAGAGCAATGGAGAGTGTGGAAAAGAGGTGAAGAAGTGCGTGCAGGCAGGTTGGAATGGATGGAGAAAAGTGTCCGGTGTGATGTGTGATAGGAGAGTATCGGCTAGAATGAAGGGAAAGGTGTACAAAACGGTGATGAGGCCAGCGATGTTGTATGGTTTAAAGACAGTGGCCCTGGGGACAAGACAGCAGCAGAGCTGGAGGTAGCAGAGATGAAACTGTTGAGGTTCTCTTTGGGAGTAAGAAGGATGGATAGGATCAGGAATGAATATATCAGAAGGACAGCACATGTTAGATATTTTGGAGGCAAATTCAGAGAGGCTAGATTGAGATGGTTTGGACATGTACAGAGGAGGGATAGTGAGTATATTGGTAGTAGAACGCTGAGGTTGGAACCACCAGGCAGAAGGCCCTGAGGAAGACCAAAGAGAAGATTTATGGATGTGGTGAAGGCGGACATGAAGGTAGTTGGAGTAAGAGTAGAAGATGCAGAGGATTGGGTGAGATGGAGACAGATCATTTGCTGTGGCGACCCCTGAAGGGAACAACCGAAAGGAAAAGAAGAAGATTTATTTATAATTTCTGGAAGGAATTTCATTCCTGGGAAGTGGTGGCCTGGTGGTAAAGGTGCTGGATCACTGATCCCAAGGTTGGGGGTTGAATAGGTTTTCACCACCCCCCCCAGTGCAGCTAACTGGGTTATCAAATACTGGCCGTGTCTCTCACTTACATGACCCTCTCACCATAGACAAAGAACCATTGCTGACTTTCATCAAGAGTAGCTGCATGGCCGTCAGCATGTTTCTGCCTTGCAAGGCCCTGGCAAGCCGTCCAGGGTGTACTCTGCTCTCCCCAGTGTCAGCTGGGATGGGTGTCAGCTTCCCTGCGACCCTAATTAGGATTAAGCGGTAGAGAAAATGAATGAATGGAAGAATTTCAGTAATATGTTATAATATTTACAGTTTCCTATGTTTAAACAAACTAAAACATAGCAGAACAGGGAATAACTTTGCTTTTGAATGCTCCACAATTTATTTATTAAAAAAAAATAAAATTAAAATAAATAAATAAATATGGTTGTTGTGTCATTAAGTAAATTAAACATTGGAACTGCTGGCACAGGACCAACCTAATAATGAACACCACACTGTTCATATTTGCAAAATAAACCCCATAGTGATTCTAAACCTCAATTGGATTTAACTGGAGAGGTCATTATTCACCCTGGAAGAGTTCATTTTGTAATGGCGACTGGCTCATAGTACATTATCCTGTTTATTACACAGCTGTTAAGAATTTACTGTATCTGTTTTTGCACATTTATTTCATTGCCTATTCATTTATTGTTATTTTATTATTAACACCCAAATTTCCTTCCCTGGGCATCAATAAAGTGTTCTCTTATCTTAACAAATCAATATTTTGGTGATTAAAAAATCATTGCATTAATGCAGCCGTGGGAGGAGGCACAATCGAGTGTTCATCCTCACGCTGGTCCCAAGCCCGGATAAATGCAGAGGATTGTGTCAAGAAGGGCATCAGACGTAAAACATGTGCCAAAATTTGTTGCGCAAATCATAAAAAACAAATTTCATACCGGATCGGTCGAGGCCCGGATTAACATCTACCGCCATCAGTGCTGTTAAGCAACAGGGTGCTGGTGGAAACTGGGCTAATATTGGTCAAAGAAGAAGAGGCGAAAGGCATGTCCATAGTCAGAAAGAGAAGAGAAAAGGCATGAGTCTAGGACTGAGAGTAGGGACTTTGAATGTTGGAAGTATGAAACCAAAGGATAGAGAGCTGGCTGACATGACAAAGAGGAGGGAGATGGACAGACTATTTGTTCATGAGATCAGGTGGAAAGGTATCAAGGCTAAAAGCTTAAGAGCAGGGTTTAAACTGTTGTATCAGGTGTGGATGGGACGAGAAATGGAGTAGGAGGCATCAGGAAGGAGGGGTTGGTCAGGAATTTTCTAGAAGTGAAAAAAGTGTCAGACAGAGTGATGAGTCTCAAGTTAGAAATTGAAGGTGTGATGTTCTGCCCCACAGGCAGGACGTAAGCTAAAAGAGAAGGATATATTCTGGAGTGAGTTAGATGAAGTGATGCAGAGTATCCCCGGAGGTGAAAGAGTGGTCATTGGTGCAGAGTTTAATGGACAAGTTGGTGCAGGCAACAGATGGGACGAGGAAGTGACGGGCAGGTTTGGTATTCAAGACAGGAACACAGAAGGACAGATGTTGATAGATTTTGCAAAAATGATGGAAATAGCTGTCTTGAATACTTTCTTCCAGAAGAGACAAGAGCATAGGGTGACATAAAAGCGGAGGTAGGAGCACACAGGTAGACTACATCTTGTGTAGACAATATAATTTGAAGGAGGTCAGTGACTGCAAAATAGTCATGGGTGAGAGTGGTACCAAACAGCATAGGATAATGGTGTGCAGGATGATGTTGATGGTGAGGAAGGTGAAGAAGACAAAGGCAGCGCAGAAGACAAAGTGGTGGAAGCTGAAGAAGGAAAAGTGTCATGTTGTCTTCATGGAGGAGTTGAAACAGGCATTGGGTGGTCAGGAAGTGCTTCCAGGTGACTGGACAACTGGACTTTGTGATCAGGGAGACCGGAAGGAGAGTACTTGGTGTGTCCTCTGGAAGGAAAGTAGATAAGGAGACTTGGTGGTGGAATGTGGAAGTGCAGGAGTTTTTACAGAGGAAGAGGTTAGCTAAGAAGAAGTGGGACATAGAGAGGACCAAAGAGAGTAAACAGGAGTACAGGGAGACACAGCAAAAGGCGAAGGTAGCGGTGTCAAAGACCAAACAGAGGACATATGATGACGTGTATGATAGGTTGGACAGTAAGGAGGGAGAAAATGATTTATACAGGTTGGCACAGCAGAGAAATAGAGATGGGATGACGTGCAGCAAGTTAGAGTGATTAAGGACAGAGTGGGAAAAGTATTGACTGATGACAGAGGTATGCTGCAAAGATGAAAAGAGTACTTTGAAGAGCTGATGAATGAGGAAAATGAGAGAGAAAAAAAGAGTAAAAGAGGTGACCGTTGAGGACCAGGAAGTAGCAAAGATCAGTAAGGGTGAAGTGAGAAGGGCATTGAAGAGGATGAACAGTGGAAATGCAGTTGGTCCTGATGACATACCCGTGGAGGTATGGAAGTGTCTAGGAGAGGTAGCAGTAGATTTCTTGACAAGGACAAGACGAGGCTAGATTGAGATAGTGTGGACATGTACGGGGGGGAGTAAGTTAATATATTGGTAATAGGATGCTGAGGTTGGAACTACCAGGCAGAAGGCCTAGTGAAAGACCAAAGAGAAGATTTATGGATGTGGTGAAGGAGGACATGAGGGTAGTTGGTGTAAGAGAAGAAGGTGCAGAGGACAGGGTAAGATGGAGGCAGATGATTCACTGTGTCGACCCCTGAAGGGAACATCTCAAAGGAAAAGAAGAAGAAGAAGAAGAAGAAGAAGAAGAAGAATAAATCATTGCATTGCCTCTGCTAATGACATGGCCTACAGAAACAGTCTTTTATTTATAACAGTAATCTGTTTAACAAAAATAATGACAGACATGTTAAAATCAGCATAACACACTGGAGACTGTCATGTTCCTCATGTTATTTCCAGAAAATAGTTGAGATCTACTCTGGAATTCATAAAAACTTAATCTGTGATTTCTTAAGTTGCGTGAATGTTATTTTCAGCGAATCTTTGTAGTGCAACTTTGTATTGTGGTTAACTGACCTACTGCTGACTATCTTCCTGAACGTGTGTGGTGCACCATTCACAGGCAAATAGACCTTCTATAGTATAGTAGACTGTAAGCTGCTGGAGCTGCTTGTCAATAGCATCCATCCTCTGCAGCTGTCATGCTGATACCTTGTCTGTTAAGCAAGAGGACTTGCTGGTTTATACATTCATATCAGTGCATCCTGGGAAGGCAAAGTATTCTGTCATGAAGTGACTGCAGTAGGAAACAACATGGCTGCATTTTCAGACAAATGGTGTGAACCAGGCAGAATAACATTAAAAAAAAAGGACTGGTACAACATGACAGAGAAGCATTAGTTTCCATGAATAGGGTTCTAATTTGTGAGATTAGCATCAAGTGTGCTGTGATCATGTAACTGGGAATGATACAATGCGTGCTGAGTAATATTGTGCCAGTCCAGAAAACAGCAGGTTGCATCTGTGACATTTTAGGAATCAAGATTTCCCAAATTCACCAGTGCAGCACTTACTATGAGAATGTTCATGTCAGACATGTGCTTACACCCAGGAGATATTGCGTTTAATTTAGAAGATGGGTGGTGCCTGGGTAAAGTGTTCAGTCAGGACCCACTGTATTTTGACTTAATGTTTGATAAATAAATAATAACATTCAGATATGTGACTTGATGGGAGGTTATTTGTACATAATTCTCAAGTCTGGAAAGAATTAGTTTCTTTGTCACATGACTGTGAATTTTAAGCTTCTTATTAATGGCAATCTGTTCTTTCTCATCTATAATCATGAGTCTGTGGCGAATAAGGCCAAAAATACAGAGAAGAATATTCATGTTCTTTTTTTTTTTTTTAAGACAATATATGTCAGATTTATTTTTTTGATCAACAGTTATTTTGTTTGGATTTGTTTATTTGTGTGTTTGTTTTTTTTTTTTTTTTTAGCGCTGTGACTTATTAAATGTGAATTTTATGGCTTTTAATCATACTTTGTGAGCAGACTGGAGGCTATCTCAGCCAACTCTGGGTGAAGTGGGATAAATTCTGAATATCTTCACATTACTGTCCATTACTGGGCAAACACACATACCCACTCACACTCAAACCAAGGAATCGTCCTAAACAGCCAATTAGCCTTATTAGTCAACTGGTCTCAAGGACACACACACACACACGTCAGCATACTCCACGTTTTCATCACCATCTCTCACCTGTTGCTACTGCAACGTATGGTTCCCACCTGCCTCCAAACTTCCACCACCATTCTAGTGCCTAATAAGAGCACAGCAATCTGCCTAAATATCTACCACCCAGTTGCTTTAACCTCCATCATCACAAAATGTTTTGAGCATCTTGTCTTGCCTCACATCAAGGCTGCCTTCTCTGATGATCCCGATCCACATCAGTGTACATATAGAGAAAATCAGTCAACAGAGTTTGCTATCAAGGGCAGTGGTGGTCTAGTGGTATAGGGCACTGGATCGCTGATCCAAAGGTTGGGGGTTCGAGTCCCACTCTCCACAAAGTTGTCACTGCCCCCCCCACCCCCCCACCCAGTGCAGCTAACTGGGTTATCAAAGGCCGGCCATCTCTCCCACTGTCTATGGTGTGATTTTCTCAGCAACAGACCTCAGAACATTAGGGAAGGAGAACACATTTCCTCCACTCTTGTCCTGAACATTGGTACACCACAAGGGTGTGTTTTTAGCCTCTTCTTCTTCCTCTTCACACACGACTGTTCTCCCACTTACACCAGGAACACCATCTTCAAATTTGCCGATGACGCCACCGTCAAAGGTTAAATTAAGGATAACAATAAATCAGCCTTTAGGAAGAAGGTCTGGCATCTGCAGCAATGGTGCAACAATAACAGTCTGGAAATTAGCACATCCAAAACCAAGGTGATGATAATGAACCTCAAGAGATGAAAAAAACAGAGTACTCTACCCTCTACATTGATGAAGAGGAGGTAGAGAGGGTGGAGTGTTTCAAATTTTTTGGAGTTCACATCTCTGCTGACTTCACCTGGATCACGAACATCTCCCACCATGTGGGGAAAGCACAACAAAGGATGTACTTCCTTAGAGGTTTTGACAAGCCCGTCTACCCAGACAATTAATGACAAACTTTTACCACCCTGCCATCGAGAGTCTCCTAACATACTGCTGTACAATGTGTAACAGTAGCTGTACTGCAGAGGACAGGAAGGCCCTGCAGTGGGTGGTGAGGGCGGCAGAGCACGTAATTGGAACGACACCACCACCATCCCCCCCACCCCATGTAACAGTTACACTGACAGACTTCAGAAGAGAGCCAGTGGAATCATCAGGAACCACACATACCCTGGACACCCCTTTTCTTCCCTCTGCAGAAAGGCACAAGACACTAAAAACAGAAACAAACAGACTCAAGAACAGCGTTTACCCACAAGCTGTTGAATGTGTAACCCCACCCACACCACCACCACCACCACCATCACACACACTGACTGAATAAACATTATTCAGACCATCTTATTGGACAGTTCAATACTTATGTTTCAGGATAATACTCATGCTTAAGTTCCAAGTGCAATACTCCAGTTTAGAGCAGAAGTCAAACATCATAACATTTTAGCACAGTGTACCTTACAATTAAAAGCGCTACCTCTTACCCGATATATTGAGGTTTTGCATGTGACATCACAGGGTCACGTGACTTATGTTTATATGCCATATTGGACGGCATGATCCGGGCGGCGCTCACTCATTCAACATTGTGAAACATTTTAAAATAAGTAATAGTGGTTCAACATTACCCAACCGGATGTTGTTTGTCAGTTACTAACTTCCCTGGAGTGATACAAAATAAGCAGTGAGTGGTTATATCGTGTTGCACTGTTGGCTGTGCAAATAGACAGAGGAATAAAGCCTTCACTGTCATTTTATCGTTTTCCATCTGACCCGGAGGGAAAAACCAAGTGGATCGCAGCAGTAAATAGGAAAGACTGGAATCCTACAGAATACAGTAGAATATGCAGCGAACACTTTGTATCAGGTAAATATACATTTATATCTTTCTTTCGGCTTTTTCCCTTTTCTTGGGAGTCGCCTCAGCGAAGCATATTGCATAAGCGTTTGTTTGTGTAGGTCTATTTGGGGATAGAACACGCATCTTAGCCGTTATGAGGTGGTCGTCACTCTTCCCGGTTCCTGGCTCCCATTGTTGCATACAACTTACAAATCCGGCAACAAAATACTTGTAAGCTTCCACTGATTTGTAAACATTTAACTCTTTTCCAGTAAATGGAGACGGGCCGTGGACAAGATATGTACAAAGATCCAAGTACGCAAACGCAGGATGAGAAGAATGATCACATTCTAACTCATTCCTAAACATTGACTGCAGCATTAGATATGGATCGGCGATCCCCAGCTGCTTTCTTTTACTCAGATACCTCACCCTGTCACCGTCAGATGATTGACGTGTGACAATATTATAGTGTCATTGCTTTTGCTTTCGACATTCTCGCATATTTTGCTTTCGCTGTCATTATCGGTTGTTGTTGAAGCCATGCTGAGTGAATCGCGCGCGTGTGTGTGTGTGTGTGTGTGTGTGTGTGTGTGTGTGTGTGTGTGTGTGTGTGTGTGTGTGTGTGTGTGTTCTGGATCACGCTTGCCATCCAAGATGGCGCAGGAAGGTATTGGGGTCACGTGACTGCAAAACCTCAATATCAAGCACCTTTTGACATATCATTCACCTTTCTGTGTATGTGTGAATAGGTGTGAATATGTGAATAGATGTATATAGGTGTATATTGGATTATATGTATGTATGTCTGTCTTCCATTCGGCTTTTTCCCTTTTACTCAGGAGTCGCCACAGCGAACCATCTGATTTGCACGTTTGATTTGGCAGAGGTTTTTACCTCGGATGCCCTTCCTGTCACAACCCTTTTTTTTTAGGAAGGGACAGTAACACGCTGAAGACTTTGCAGCCTACTCTTTACGAAAGTCAGCATCTCACCAAAGACACACACACACGTGTATATATATATATATATATATATATATATATATATATATATATATATATATATATATATATATATATATATATATATATATATATATATATATATATATATATATATATATATATATATATGCACATATATACCTTAGTATACTTCCTGTGTTCCCTTTTATGCATTTTATTTTAAAATTGCTGCTAAAGAATGAACTGCTAAACTGATTTTCATTGTTCATGCAACAGTGGCAATAACAATCTGTTATCTTATCTTATGTGCACGTCTTTGGACTGGCATTTCACACAATGTTTATGCATGAATTAGGAACGGTGTCGTAGTTGAATTATTCAATATACTTATACGTCTATTTCATTCATTCACTATCTGAACCACTAAATCCTAATTCAATCTCAGCCTACCCTGTGCAGCTCACCAGACCATTGCAGGGCAAAAACACTCTGACGGGTACGCAGCCTACTCTTGACAAAAATCAGCTATGGTTCTTTATGGCCTCTCACCATAGACAGCAAGAGGCAAGGCCTGACTTTGTTAAACCAGTTACTGCACTGGGAGGACAATAGTGACAACCCTTTGAGAGTTTGAAGGTGGGGATTGAACCGTTGACCTTGGACTCTGTAATTACATAATTACTGAATCCAAGGTCAGCAGTTCGGGGTTCAAGCCCCACCATCATCTGCCTCCATCTCACCCTATCCTCTACATCTTCTTCTCTTACTCCAATGACCTTCATGTCTTCCTTCACCACATCCATAAATCTCTTCGTTGGTCTTCCTCTAGGCCTTCTGCCTGGTTTCTGCCTGGTAGTTCAGCATCCTACTACCAATATACTCACTATCCCTCCTCTGTAGATGTCCAAACCATCTCAATCTAGCCTCTCTGACTTTGTCTTCAAAACATCTTACCTGGGCTGTCCCTCTGATGTACTCATTCCTGATCCTATCCGTCCTCATTACTCCCAGAGAGAACCTCAACATTCTCATCTCTGCCACCTACAGCTCTGCCTCCTGTCTTTTCCTCAATGCCACTGTTTTAAAACCATACAACATCGCTGGCCTCAACACTGTCTTGTACACTTTTCCTTTCATTCTTGCTGATACCTTCCTATCACACATTACACCCGACACTTTTCTCCAACCATTCCAACCTGCCTGCACACGCTTCTTCAGATTGTTTCCACACTCTTCATTGCTCTGGATTGTTGAGCCTAAGTCCTTAAAATCCACCACCTTCTTTATCTCTGCTCCCTGTAACCTCACCATTCCTCTTGGGTCCTTGATTTTACTGCACTTGTTCTCTGATCTTCAGTGAGAGCATCTTTTAGTATATTTAGTTTTAGAAGATGTTTTAGTCTAACCTTGTCTGTCAGACTGTCCAGCACCATAGCAAACAAGAAGGGGCTCAGAGCTGATCCTTGATGCAGTCCCACCTCCACCTTGAATTCTTTGGTCACGCCGACAGCACACCTCACCACTGTATTACATCTCTCGAACATATCCTGTGCCACTCTAACATACTTCTCTGCCACTCCAGACTTCCTCATATGCTTTCTCCAGATCCGCAAATGCATAATGCAGCTCCCTCTGACCTTTTCTGTACTTCTTTATTAGCATGTTCAAAGCAAACACTGCATCTGAGGTGCTCTTTCTTGGCATGAAACCAAACTGTTGTTCAGAAATGTTGACCTCTGCCCTTAGTCTAGCTTCCACTGTTATTTCCCATAACTTCATTGTATGGCTCATAAACTTTATCCCTCTGTAGTTGCCACAACTCTGCACGTCTCCCTTGTTCTTAAAAATGGGCATCAGCACACTTACCCTCCATTCCTCTGGCATCTGCTCACTCTCTAAGACCGTGTTGAATGTTCCTGTCAAAAAATCTACTGCTACCTCTCCTAGACACTTCCTTACTGCCACCGGAATGTCATCAGGACCAACAGCCTTTCCACTCTTCATCTCTTCAATGCCCTCCTCACTTCACCCTTACTAATCTTTGCTAGTGTCTGCTCCTCAATGGTCACCTCTTCTACTCTTTTTTTCTATCTCATTCATCAGCTCTTCAAAGTACTCTTTCCATCTTACCATCACACTTCTGTCATCAGTCAATACATCTCCCTCTCTGTCCTTTATCACTCTAACTTGCTGCACACCCTTCCCTTTTCTGTCTCTCTGCTTTGCCAACCTGTATAAATCATGTTCTCCCTCCTTACTGTCCAACCTAGCATACAAGTCATCATACGCCCTCTGTTTGGCCTTTGACCCCGCTACCTTCGCCTTACGCTGTGTCTCCCTGTATGCCTGTTTACTCTCTTCGGTCCTCTTTGTGTCCCACTTCTTCTTAGCTAACCTCTTCCTCTGTAAAAACTCCTGCACTTCCACATTCCACCACCAAGTCTCCTTATCTACTCTTCTTCCAGCGGACACACCAAGCACTCTCCTACCCGTCTCCCTGATCACATGAGCTATGGTTGTCCAGTCATCTGGAAGCACTTTCTGACCACCCAATGCCTGTTTCAACTCCTCCTTGAGGACAATACGACACTCTTCCTTTTTCAGCTTCCACCACTTTGTCTTCTTCTCTGTCTTTGCCTTCTTCACCTTCCTCACCATCAGCGTCTTCCTGCACACCACCATCCTATGCTGTTTGGTAACACTCTCACCCACTAATACTTTGCAGTCACTGACTTTCTTCAAATTTCATCATCTACACAAGATGTAGTCTACCTGTGTGCTCCTACCTCCACTTGTATAATTCACCCTATGCTCCTGTCTCTTCTGGAAGAAAGTATTCACCACAGTTATTTCCATCCTTTTTGCAAAATCTACCAACATCTGTCCTTCTGTGTTTCTGTCCTGGATACCAAACCTGCCCATCACTTCCTCGTCCCCTCTGTTGCCTGCACCAACATGTCCATTGAAGTCTGCCCCAATGACCACTCTTTCACCTCTGGGGGTACTCTGCATCACTTCATCTAACTCACTCCAGAATATCTCCTTCTCTTTTCGCTCACATCCTGCCTGTGGGGCATAAACACTAAAAACATTGAACATCACGCCTTCAATTTCTAACTTGAGACTCATTACTCTATCGGACACTCTTTTCACTTCTAGAACATTCCTGATAAACCCCTCCTTCAAGATAACTCCTACTCCATTTCTCTTCCCATCCACACCATAGAAAAAAACAGCTTAAACCCTGCTCCTAAGCTTTTAGCCTTGCTACCTTTCCACCTGGTCACCTGAACACACAGTATGTCAACCTTCCTCCTCTGCATCATGTCAGCCAGCTCTCTATCTGTTGGTTTCATAGTTTCAACATTCAAAGTCCCTACTCTGAGTCCTAGACTCATGCGTTTCCTCTTCTCGCTCCGCCTAGGGACACACCTCCCGCCTTTCCTTCTTCGACCAACAGTAGTCCAATTTCCACCAGCACCCTGTTGGTTAACAGCACTGATGGCGGTTGTTGTTAACCCAGGCCTTGACCGATCCGGTATGGAGGTAATATTTGTGATTTGCATCTCAAGTTTGGCATTGGTTTTACGTCGGATGCCCTTCCTGACAACCCTCTGCATTTATCTTGGCTTGGGATCCGTGAGGGAGAGACCCTGGCTTGTGCCCCCCACCCACCTCCCACCACCACGGCTGCCTTATCTAAATATCTATAAGCCGCAGAAAGGGAAGCCGCAAAAGCAATATGAAAATAAATAAAGTGAAATTTAAATTGTGATCAAGGAGAGATGCTTGGTGATTGCTCTGAAATGTAACTAACTGGGTGTGATAATTCTGGGTGTAATCCCCCTTCAAGGCAATATAGTACAGCAGTCCCTCAGCTTTAAACAACCTTCCATCACTGCTTTAATAAACCAAAAAGAAACGTGTCGACGCCACTATGCTGACAAGGTGAATTTCTGCACATCAAACTACTCCTTTTAAATGCAGACTTCATGTGATCCCTGACCTTGCTCTACTCTCCTCTGAATTCTTCCTAGGTGTCAAAACTGGGTCTCAGGAAAGAAATTAAAGTGACATGTTGTTGGCAGGCATGAAACAGGTCCTACTTCATTCTTTTTCAGTGAAGCATGGCAAGTGGTGAAGCTCTAAAAAGCAGTCACACCTAAAGTTATCTGGGGCCACTGACACCTGATCAAGCCCCCTGCTCTCATTCTGCCACTTTGGAGACGAGCATTCAAACAAGGGCTGATTCTCTTTTTGTTAGCAGCTCATGCAAAGCCTGTTGGGGACATCAGTTGATTTTACCTCATGCTGCAAAGTAGAGCACCCACAAGTACATTATAAGGCCAGTGTTATAGTCTTGATGTTCTCTGTAATGTGCAATGATCAGAACTGTGCTTCAGATTGTACAGGAAGAAATATATGATCAGAATACAGGCTGAACTATATCTATAATATTGCTCTCTTTACAGTGTAGATGTAAAGTGGGCAGAGAATATCAATATTTTAACCAAATATCAAAATTAATGAATGTATTAATAAAATATGAATACACCCTGTGGTGGCCTGGTAAGTTGTTCAGGATGTAACCCACCCTCGTCCAAAATCGACTGAGTTGGGTGCCAGCCTCCCACGGCTTTAATTAGGATTAAGTGATTCAGAAAATGAATGAATTAATGAAAATAGGGATACAAGGGTGAAATTATTTTGTGAGAAGTTTCACGGAATAATTATTAAGGCAGTGGTGGTCGAGTGTTATAGGGTGCTGGATCGCTGATCCTAAGGTTGGGGGTTCGAGTCCCACTCTCCACAAGGTTGTCACTGCCCCCCCAGTGCAGCGAACTGGGTTACCACTGACTATGGCGAGAGGCATGTAAAAGAACCATTGCTGACTTTTGTAAAGAGAAGTCTGCAAAGCCGTCAGTGTGTTTCTGTCCCTTGCTAAAAGTGTCCGGAAGGGTAAAACCTATGCCAAATCAAACCTGTGGCCACCCCTGATTAAGGGAAAAAGCTGAAAGGAAATCTCTCTTTCATGGAATAATTATTAATTGTCCAATTAGCCAAGAACAGAATGTTGCTTCATCCATTCATGCTTTCTTTCATTTATTCATTTGTTTAATCACGCAGTAATATCATGGAGAGGCCAGAGCCTATCTCGGCCGACTTTAGGCAAAGGCAAAACACACTTCGATCACATTGCCTATCTATAACATGGCCAAACAACACACACCTTTTCACAAACACATTCACAGCTAAGGAAAACTTGCAACAGGCAATCAACCTAATGTTACATCACAACAAGAAGGTCCTGAGTTCCAGACCACTAGGTAAGGGTATTCCTGCTTGAAGTCCAAACACATGAAGAGGAGGAAAATTACGTTCCAAATTGCATGTGGGTGTGGGTGTGAGGGTGTGTGTATATATAGATAGATAGATAGATAGATCGATAGATAGATAGATCGATAGATAGATAGATAGATAGATAGATAGATAGATAGATACATACATACATACATACATACATACATACATACATACATACATACATACATACATATGTGAGGCGCTCCTCCGAATGTAGGCGCTTGTCGCACGGACTTCTTTCGAGAAAATTGCCAAAAAAGTAAACGTGGTCATTGTAATGGTTTCTCCCAGTTAACACCCATCCCAGGGAATATATTGTGCGTTGTGTAATTACATCCGGAATAGCACCAGAATAAGGAGTTCATCCCAACATGGCAACCATGAGCAGGCATGTGAATGTATCAGGATAGTTACAAGAGAAATAAGTGTTGTTGAACTGTGAAATGATAAAACCAGTGCGAAAGGAACAATCACCTTGTATACCAGTGACCAGCTTGGAACGGAAAAAAGACGGGAAGCCAACATCGACTAAAGACACGGTATCAAATATAAAAATCGTAAACGAATTTTTATCAGTGTGAGTGTAGCAACAAGGCTACCAGAACAAACCAGAACAAAGAGGAATCATTGGATGATTTTGTGACAAGATGCAGGAGACAGGCTAACAAATGTGGATTCAAAACAGATGAATTCAATAAACGAATTATAGAACAGATTATAGCTTCTACCAGCATACCAGAGTACCAGAAAGCATTGCTCGAAAAAGCACCAGGTTTCCAGCTTGAGGACGCACTCTGCCTTGGACGAACATTCGAGGCTACTCAGCAAAGTATACAAGAGCTCAAATCAATGGGAGCGAATGCTACACCAGTTAACACTGTATCTGTCAATGCTATGCACACAAAACGTCATCAGGCTCATTGCCTGAAATGTGGGCATGATCATCCACATCAACCACCAGAGATGTGCCCAGCTCACAATTCCATCTGTGATGCTTGTGGCAAACAAGGACACTGGAAAAAGTTGTGCCTGACTACAAAATACTCAAGACAAGGAGAAGATAGAAGAGGAAATGGCCACAGAAATGACTACTCAAACAGAAGTGCAGTCGGAATTGCAGATGATGTAGCCGTCTATGGATCTACAGAAGAAGAACACGACAAGAACCTCATTAATCTCATGGAAGTGGCAAAGAAAAATGGTCTCGTTTTCAACAGTGACAAATGGAACATTAAACAGACAGAAATCTCATTCTTCGGTATGATATACAGTTCAAATGGAATCACACCTGACCCAAAGAAAATCAACAACATAAAGAAAATGCCAACTCCAACCTCCAAGAAAGAATTGCAGGAATTCCTTGGACTGATACATTACCTATCCCCATTTATCTCCAACCTGTCAAACAAAGCAACCTCACTCCATCAACTATTAAAGGACGATGTACCCTTCATCTGGGATGACGTCCATCAACAGCAGTTAGATCATCTCAAATCAATGGTGACCAAAGATGGAACCGTACAGTACTACGACGTCAAAGCCCCGGCAATACTTCAAGTAGACGCTAGCCAAAGAGGACTAGAAGCAGCGCTTCCACAGCAAGGAAAGACCCATTGCGTATGTATCCAAATCATTAATAGACATCGAGACCAGATATGCCAACATCGAAAGAGAACTGTTAGCTGTATGCTTTGGCATGGAGAGATTTGAGACCTACCTCTATGGAAGAAGATTCATAGTCGTAACAGATCACAAACCACTCATCATGATACTACAGAAGAACCTTGTGGCAGCACCACCTAGAGTCCAGCGTATGATATTACGTGTACAAGGATATGATTTTACAATCGAATACCGACCTGGCAAAGAAATGTCCCTACCAGACTCACTCAGCAGACTACCTAACCCAGAAAACCAGGACCCAGTCAACCTTGACATCAGAGTTGACCTTCTCCATTTCACCAGGAATAAACTCTCAGAAACCCAAACAGCTACCAGAAGTGATCAAGAATTATCAGAACTCCTGGAAATAATCACCATCGGATGGCAGAGACACAGAAAGAAGTTCCAACAAGTCTTCGACAATACTGGAGCTACAGAGACCAACTAGCTATAGAAGATGGAATAATCCTCAATGGAGAAAGAGTCCTTATACCAGAATCGCTTCGGCAGGACATCCTAAGAAAACTACACACAGGACACCTTGGAATTAAAAAAACAAAGCTCAGAGCAAAGAACTTAATATTTTGGCCTAGAATCAACTTTGAAATTGAACAGCTTTGCAAGTCATGCACCATATGCCAGAAGTACCAACAATAACAACAACATGAAACGCGACAGCAACATGAGATTCCTACCGGCCCTTGGGAGACACTAGGCACAGATCTGTTTGAGCTCAACCAAAAACACTACCTTATCATTGCAGATTATTACAGCAAGTTCCCTTTCATCAGACGACTACCAAATAGATGTCCTAACTCTACCATTGTCAACCTCACCAAAGAAATACTGGCCGAACAAGGCATACCAAAGAAGATCATATCTGACAATGGACCACATTTCAACAGCCAAGCATATCGAGAATTTGCAAGTAATTGGAACATCGAGCATATCACCAGTTCCCCGAGATTCCCTAGATCAAATGGCTCCATTGAACGCCATATAAAGACCGTCAAAAACATTCTCAAAAAATCAGAAGAGGGGAAGGAAGACACACAGTCAGCTCTACTTGCACTACGATCAACACCGATTGACCACAAACTAGCAAGCCCAGGTGAGTCCAATCCTATTTCAGCACAAGCTTAGACCCAACATACCTATGTCAGAGCACAACAACAACAAAGTGAGAGACCAAATACAAGAGAGACTACACGAAAGGCAGGAAGACCAGAAACGATATCATGATAAGAATGTAAAAGACTTACCCCAACTGTATTGTGGACAACGAGTCAGAGTACAAGACCAGGTGACCAAACATTGGAATCCAGCGACTGTTACACAGAAATGTAACGAACCTAGGTCATACATTCTACAGACCCCTGAAGGTGGCACCCTTCGAAGAAACCGGCATCAACTGAGAGAAATCAGTGAGAAGAAGGTGACATTTAATGAACACCAACCAAAACGCTATGACTAGTCCAAGATACAACATGACAAGACCAACAACCAGAAGGCAGACAGCGCTGACGGATATCGAGCCAGATCAGGCCGTCTGATCAAGTATCCATCAAGGTTCAGTGACTAAGAAAAACTTTGACATTTGTAACCAGTATCAATCATAGTGCCAAAGTTGAAAGACTTTTAAAGTGCCTGCTTGATTCTCATCTAGTCAGTTTTATATTTACCATTTAAACCTTTTGCAAGTTTTACAGTTGCTGTTGTGGAGCACCAGACCAAAGTTATGTAGTTACCAGTTTTAACATATGTTGTCATTGAATTCAAACTAGTGGTCGTTCAAATTATTGAAATGTAAAAATGCATGATACCATTTACTGTATGTTAATTTTGAGAAGGGGACGTAATGGTTTCTCCAAGTGAACACCCATCCCAGGGACTATATTGTCTGTCTGTCTTCCTTTCAGCTTTTTCCCTTTTACTTGGGAGTCACCACAGCGAATCATCTGGTTCGCACGTTTGATTCGGCAGAGGTTTTTATGTCGGATGCCCTTCCTGTCATAACCCTTTTTAGCAAGGGACAGAAACACGCTGACGACTTTGCAGCCTACTCTTTATGAAAGTCAGCAATGGTTCTTTTACATGCCTCTCACCATAGACCGTGAGAGACATGACCCGCCTTCGATAACCCAGTTAGCTGCACTGGGGGGGGACAGTGACAACCTTGTGGCGAGTGGGACTCGAACCCCCAACCTTTGGATCAGTGATCCACTGCCCTACACCACTAGACCACCAAAGTCAATAACGTTAAAAAAACAAATTCAAACTAGTGGTCGTTCAAGTTTTTGAAATGTAAAAATGCCTGATACCATTTACTGTATGTTAATTTTGAGAAGGGGGATGTAATGGTTTCTCCCAGTTAACACCCATCCCAGGGACTATATTGTCTGTCAGTCCGGAAGAGCACCGGAAGAAGGACTTAGTCCCAACATGGCAACCACGAGCAGGCACATGAATGTATCACGATAGTTACAAGAGAAATACATGTTGTTTAAACTGTACGTCTTCCTCATGAACTCATTACAGTCATTTTTAATCGAAATTCGGATTTTTGCAGAAACCATTAAAACAAGTATTCAACTATCACTTGCTGAAATCCACTAAAACTCACTAAAAATGTGTTATTTCCATTTTTCTGACGAGTACTCTCATAAAACTAGATAAAAACAGTAGCAAACTTACCGGTTTTCTTTGCAATTATTCACCGAGTTCGGCATAAGACACACTACAAGCCATACACCAGAAGAACGGTCGTGAAGTCGTCTCTCCATTTTGGATACTGTTTTAATATTAAAATGCCGTTCAGTGAATAAAATAAAAGTTATAAAGATGATATGCACGTAAACAATGCAGGCTAGTTGCTAAGGAAAGATCTGAAACGAGCAACCTGATTGGTGAACTCGGTCACATGCTCACATTGCACATGCTCAGTGCCCGTCACACATTAACTTCCGGTTTACTTCCTGACTCTAGTATACCGCATGTGGAACTTATGTCCGACTTTCTCTTCAAAAACAGTAAGTTTATTTATAAGATTGTGAATACAGTGAACCCTCGCTATAACGCGGTTCACTTTTCACGGTCTCGCTACTTCACGGATTTGCATAGTGCATTGTGTTCTGCATTCTGATTGGCTAAACAGTCTCTCTGCTTCTTCTCTACGTGTTAGTCAATAAGCTTGCGGTTTAATACGTACACGTACGTAAAACAGCTTGCCATTTATGTTCCCTACGTGCAAATTCTCTTGCAATTTCAAGTCTCCCTAAAACCCATTATGTCGACAAAACGTTCTGCACCGACAAAAGCACCTGCGGTCGGGCCTAAAAGGCAGAGGAAGATGCTAACTATTGCAGAAAAAGTTCAACTTCTGGACATGCTAAAGGAAGGTAAAAGCTATGCGGCTACAGGTCGGCATTACGGAATTAATGAATCTTCCGTTCGTTCTATAAAGAAGGAGGAAAATAACATAAGGACTACAGCAGCAATAAGTTTTAATAAAGATGCAAAAAGGGTTGCAACTGTTCGCAACAAGACCATGGTAAGGATGGAGTCTGCATTAGCTTTGTGGATTAATGACTGCAGAAAAAAAAACATTACGCTGGATACGAATGTTATCTGCACAAAAGCTAGAATACTGTATCAAGCCTTTGCTGACGGCGACAGTGACAGGGAAGAGGAGGAGGATGCAGATACCGGGCCATCATCAAGTGCTGTTCATGCAGTACCAAGCACATTTAATGCTAGCAAGGGCTGGTTTGAAAAATTTAAGAAACGCTTTGGACTTAAAAATGTTTCTCTGCACGGAGAGATCGCCTCTGCAAATACCGCTGAAGCAGAAGCGTTCGTGAACAATACATTTAAAGCGATCATTGAGGAAGGGGGATATATGCCTGAACAAGTTTTTAATATGGATGAGACTGGCTTATTTTGGAAACGGATGCCCTCCCGCGCCTTCATCATGCAGGAAGAAGCCGGAGCCCCAGGATTTAAAGCTCAAAAGATCGTGTGACTCTGGTTATGTGCGGAAATGCTGCAGGTTTTATGATTAAGCCTGGGCTCATTTATAGGTCTAAAAATCCCAGAGCACTGAAAAACAAAAAAGGATGATTTGCCCGTTTACTGGATGCACAACGCAAAGGCTTGGATGACAAAAGCGCTCAATATGGATTGGTTCACAAACTCTTTCATCCCGGAGGTCAAGTGTTATTTGAGAGGAAAGGGACTAGACTTTAAAGTGCTTCTGCTCGTTGACAACGCTGGAGGTCACGCCGATGATTTGGTATATGATGGTATGCAAATCGAATTTCTGCCGCCAAACACTACATCCCTGATTCAGCCCATGGACCAAGGCATCATCCGTGCTTTCAAGGCTCTCTATACACGCAACACCCTGCAACATCTTGTTGACGCTATGGACTCGGATCAAGACTTCTCACTAAAGGACTACTGGCGTGGATACACCATCGCATCATGTCTCCAAAATATTCAGAGGGCCATTCAAGAGATGAAAACTGAAACTTTGAATGCCTGCTGGAAAAAACTGTGGCCAGAGGCAGTGCAAAACCCAACCGGGGCTCGCTCGACGAGATCCATCACTCTGTCATAGATACTGTGGTGACTCTCGCAAAACAGCTTGGAGGAGACGGCTTTAATGACATGACTTCGCATGACATTAATGCACTGATTGATGCTGAAGCACGCCCGCTAACCGATGCAGACCTGGCCCAAATGACAAAGCCACCAAGTGATGATGAAAGAGAAAAGGAAGAAGAGGACACAAGTGTGGATAAAGATGAGGAGGATGGACTAACACTTGGTCGCTTAGCAACCATTCTGAGAATGGCCACTGAACTTCAGCGAGCAGCTCACGATTGGGACCCTTTGATGAGCCGTTCATTACAGTTCTCCAACATAATCGATGGTGGCATGTCTGTGTATAAGTCTCTTTTTGCCCAGAAGAAAAAAGAGCGTCAATAACTGCCTATCACTATGTTCTTCTCACGAAAAAACACACCTGCACCTCGGGCTTCAGAGGAAGAAAACGCTGCAGAGTGGAGTCAGGATGCAGCGGCTCAGTCAGAAGAGTAGTAAAAAACAGTACATGTGAGTCACAATTTGTCCAACTGTACTTTTATTTTTCATTTTCTCCCATTCAATCCAATTACTCGGGTCGCAATGGGGCGGTGCTGATCTCCGCAATTAGTTCACATTGATGATTAAAATTATTATTTGACAGTACAGTAGTTATTTGTAAAAAGCAAACAAACGTTTATACAGTACTCTTATTTGTTAAACAAATGCTTGGGCCTATAAAAAAGGTTTGTTCTTTGGTTTCAATGTATAATAGAGCATTTAATTGTATAATGATTGTAAAAAAATAAAAAAATAAATAAAGGTTTCTACTTCACGGATTTCGCCTATCACGGGTTCTTTTTGGAACGTAACCCCCGCGAAAAACGAGGGTTCACTGTACACATAATTTCTGGAAAAGGAGAGTGAAATGTCATCTGTGATGTCTAGCAGCATTAGTATAGATGTTAAATTCCACACTGGAATTCAGCTTTCAAGAAGATTCTCTCTCTCTCTCTCTCTCTCTCTCTCTCTCTCTCTCTCTCTCTCTCTCTCTCTCTCTCTTTGTCACACACACACACACACACACACACACACACACACACACACACACACACACACACACACACACACACACAGTGTGCAAACGGTTAAATGAGCAGCATCCAGATGAAATAGTGCAATTTGAATGGAAGAAAATACAATATATGAAGGGAGTGGGGCAAATGATTGCAGATGCACAGATGAGCACCCAATGCTGACAATCTCTCTCTCTGTGTGTGTGTGTGTGTGTGTGTGTGTGTGTGTGTGTGTGTGTGTGTGTGTGTGTGTGTGTGTGTGTGTGTGAGTGTGTGTGAGATACCTCAGGTCTGCTGGAATATTAAGAAAGACATGATTCCATTTCTTCTTCTTTTTCTTTTGGCTGTTCCCTTCAGGAGTCACCACAGCAAATGATCTGCCTCCATCTCTCCCTATCCTCTGCATCTTCTACTCTTACTCCACATCCATAAATCTTCTCTTTGGTCTTCTTCTGGGCCTTATGCCTGGTAGTTCCAACCTCAGCATCCTACTACCAATATACTCACTATCCCTCCTCTGTACATATCCAAACATTCTCAATCTAGCCTCTCTAACTTTGTCTCCAAAACATCTAACATGTGCTGTCCCTCTGATGTACTCGTTTCTGATCCTATCCATCCTCGTTACTCCCAAAGAGAACCTCAACATTTTCATCTCTGCTACCTCCAACTCTGACTCCTGTCTTTTCCCCAGGGCCACTGTCTCTAAACCATACAACATCGCTGGCCTCATCACCGTCTTGTACACTTTTCCCTTCATTCTTGCCGATACTCTCCTATCACACATCACACCGGACACTTTTCTCCATCTATTCCAACCTGCCTGCACGCGCTTCTTCACCTCTTTTCCACACTCTCCATTGCTCTGGTTTGTTGAGCCTCAGTACTTAAAATCCTCCACCTTCTTTATCTCTGCCCCCTGTAACCTCATCGTTCCTCTTGGGTCCTTGTCGTTCACACACATGTATTCTGTCTTACTGAGACTAACCTTCATTCCCCTCCTTTCCAGGGCATACCTCCACCTCTCTAGATTTTCCTCCACTTGTTCTCTGCTCTCACTACAGATCACACTGTCATCTGCAAACATCATAGTCCATGGAGATTCTTGTCTAATCTCGTCTGTCAGCCTGTCCATCACCATCACAAACAAGAAGAGGCTCAGCGCTGATCCTTGATGCAGTCCCACCTCCACCTTGAATTCGTTGGTCATGCTGACAGCACACCTCACCACTGTCTTACATCTCTCATACATGTCCTGCATCACTCTAACATACTTCTCTGCCACTCCAGACTTCCTCATGCAATACCACAGTTCTTCTCTTGGCACCTTGTCATATGCTTTCTCCAGATCAACAAAGTCACAATGCAGCTCCCTCTGACCTTGTCTGTACTTCTTTTTTAACATCCTCAAGACAAACATTGCATCTGTGGTGCTCTTTCTTGGCTTGAAACCAAACTGTTATTCACAAATGCTAACCTCTGCCCTTAGTCTAGCTTCCACTATTCTTTCCCATAACTTCATCGTATGGCTCATCAACTTTATCCCTCTGCAATTGCCACAACTCTGTACGTCTCCCTTGTTCTTAAAAATGGGCTCCAGCACACTTCTCCTCCATTCCTCCGGCATCTGCTCACTCTCTAAGACCTTGTTGAATGTTCTTGTCAGAAAATTTACTGCTACCTCTTCTAGACACTTCCATACCTCCACAGGTATATCATCAGGACCAACTGCCTTTCCACTCTTCATCCTCTTCAGTGCCCTCCTCACTTCACCCTTACTAATCTTTGCTACTTCCTGCTCCTCAACGGTCACCTCTTCTAGTCTTTTTCTCTCTCATTTTCCTCATTCATCAGCTCTTCAAAGTACTCTTTCCATCTTCCCAGCACACTTCTGTCATCAGGCAATACATTTCCCTCTCTGTCCTTTATCAATCTGACTTGCTGCACGTCCTTCCCATCTCTATCTCTCTGCTGTACCAACCTGTATAGATTATTTTCTCCCTCTTTACTGTCCAACCTATTATACAAATCTTCACACGAACCTCTTCCTTTTTCAGCTTTCACCACTTTGTCTTCTGCTCTGCCTTTGCCTTCTTCACCTTCCTCAACATCAGCATCATCCTGCATACCACCATCCTATGCTGTTTGGTAACACTCTTACCCACTACTACTTTGCAGTCACTGACTTCCTTCAAATTACATCGCCTACACAAGATGTAGTTAACCTGTGTGCTCCTACCTCTGCTTTTATAAGTCACCCTATGCTCCTGTTTCTTCTTGACTAAAGTATTCACCACAGCCATTTCCATTATTTTTAGAAAAAAAAAATCAACATCTGTCCTGCTGTGTTCCTGTCCTGGATACCAAACCACTTCCTCGTCACATCACTTTCACGTCACTTCCACATCATTACCACATCACTTCCTCGTCCCCTCTGTTGCCTGCACCAACATGTCCATTGAAGTCTTCACCAATGACCACTCTTTCAACTCTGGGGTACTCTGCATCACTTCATCTACGGCACTCCAGAATCTCTCCTTCTCTTCGAGCTCACATCCTGCCTGTGGGGCATAAGCACTAACAACATTGACCATCACACCTTCAATCTCTAACTTGAGACTCATCACTCTGTCTGACACTCTTTTCACTTCTAGAACATTCCTCACAAACCCCATTTCAAGATGACTCCTACTCCATTTCTCTTCCCATCCACACCATGATAAAATAGCTTAAACCCTGACCCTAAGCTTTTAACTTTGCTACCTTTCCACCTGGTCTCCTGAACACACAGTATGTCCACCTTCCTCCTCTGCATTATGTCAGCCAGCTCTCTATCTTTTCCTTGCATAGTTCCAAAATTCAAAGTCCCTAATCTCAGTCCTAGACTCATGCCTTTCCTCTTCTCTCTCTCTGCCTATGGACACGCCTCCCGCCTCTCTTTCTTCGAGCAACAGTAGTCCAATTTCCATCAGCACCCTGTTGGTTGAGAGCACTGATGGCGGTCGTTGTTAACCCGTGCCTCGACCGATCCGGTATGGAGGTAATATTTGTGACTTGTATGGTAAAGTTTGGCATTAGTTTAAGTTGGATGCCCTTCCTGACACAACCCTCTACATTTTTCCCGGCTTGGGACCGGCATATGGGGGAGAGACACTGCTTAGTGCCCCCCCCCCTTCCCCATGGCTGCATTCCGCCTTATGGTTGCATTCCGCCTCATGGCTGCATGTACCACTGTATATGTGTATACAGTGTATATATATATATATATATATATATATATATATATATATATATATATATATATATATATATATATATATATATATACAAAAATAAAAGGACAGGACAAAGACTTTCTATTGAAACTCCATTTATCACTACAGATCTGTTTCGAGGGGTGGTGAAACCGTCCTCTCTCTTCAGGTGATTATAGAAGAATATATATATATATATATATATATATATTTTTTTTTTTTTTTTTCTTTGATGATTTTTTTTTTTAACCGCGATGCACTGAAGCCGCATTAATTGAAGTGTGAAGTCGAGAGGAATCCCTGTATAACTGAATGTAGGTTATACAATTACTAATTTGAGCTTGAAAAATACATTCTGTTTCATCGTAATCAAAATATGCAAGTTTTAAATTGCCATTTTTTTATTTGTTTGAGACCCCAATTGAAGAGCCCTCCCAATGAAAAAAAAAAAAAAAAATCTTGACAGTGCTTAAAATTTAACCAATTTTTTAAAACTAATCCTTCTCGGCATTAAGTGTTGGAATTCTTTCACATTCCCCTTTCATAAACATTAAAAAACAAACAAGACAACCATTGTGCCTGTGCAGCATTTCTTCTTTTTTGCTTTTTTTCCTTCTTTTTCTTCATATATATCTTATTGATATCATATAAATATCTTTCACATGGAATTTCTGTAATACATTCTTATTTAACAGCATACATCAGTTTTATTATCCATTCTCCTCTTATATGCAGCACACATATTTAAATCATATTCATTATACACACCAACTACACCTTCCTCAAACCAGCTCTCCACTACAGTACTTTTTGTCAAAAGTTAAAAATGTCTTGATTTATTGGTCTGTCTACTTTGACCCATTTGCGATCATTACTTCACCATCATCACTACCTCCAGCATTACCCTCCTACTAGCTTCCATGTACCCCTGCTGGGCTAATGTGAACAGGACATCCCGCTGGGAAGCTAAAGAATACCACTTCACTGCAAGCTGCATAGCTGGGAGCCTTTATTTATGAAGCTGCCTGAAATGAATGGGTATTAGTGTCCAAACATTTCACCATGCTCCCGTGGAAGCACACAAAAGCCACTGATTTCCAGCAAATCTCCACTTATTTTATTGAAGTAGACTAAACCAAAAAAAAAAGAAGAAGAAGAAGAAGAAAAGAAAAAAAAAACATTTTTAATGACTTAAAAGACCTTAGAATAGAAGAAAAGGAGAATAGACTCCAGGCTCTAAAATGTTGAATGAGGGAGAAGTTGAACATAAAAGACTTCAATTTCATTGCAGTGCAGTTAAAGCTAAAAGAAAAGCTACAGGGTGTTAGCGAGACTTACAGCAGAGAAAGGAACCTATAGAGTGATTAAGAACTCTCTCCATTACAATATCAGTACTGTTTCAAAACAAAGCAGTAAATGTGAACATTACATTACTTTATTACAGTGTTTGTTCAGAAATGCATACGTGATGGGTACCTCAGGGTAAGAAATGAGGCAGAAGACGTGATGCAGCCATACCATACAAGCCTGGAGTTGGACACCTTTAGGATCTGGGGTTGCTCCACTTGGTCGGGTCGAGGCTCAGCAACATGTGGGAATAAGATGAACTCAGCTGATGACCTGAATACCTGAATGTACTGAGTGAGCAGATTATATAAAGTGGGGACTCAAATAATGAGAGTGGTTCAAGGAGCATGAGGAGGCATTTTCACAAATGTGATGGCACCCCAGAGTCCTGACCTTCATCCTACTGAAAGCTTCCATGATGTGCTGAAAAGGACTTTATGAAGTGATTTAACTTTCTATCTATCTATCTATCTATCTATCTCTCTCTCTCTCTCTCTCTCTCTATATATATATATATATATATATATATATATATATATATATATATATATATATATATATATATATATATATATATATATGAGGCGGGTGGGGGGGTCTCTCCCCCTTATGCCGGTCCCAAGCCCGGAGAAATGCAGAGGGTTGCGACATGAAGGGCATCCGACATAAAACTTTTGCCAAACTACAAAATGCAAACCATAAACACAAATCTCATACCGGATCGGTCATGGCCCGGGTTAACAACGACTGCCATCAGTGCTGTTAGCCAACAGGGTTCATCAGTTCATTTTCTGTACCCGCTTAATCCTAATTTGGGTCACGGGGAGGCTGGTGCCCATCCCAGCCAACTTCGGGTGAGGGCATAGTACACCCTAGACAGCTCGCCAGGCCATCGCAGGGCGGAAACACGCTGACGGCTTTGCAGCCTACTCTTGTCGAAAGTCAGCAATGGTTCTTTTACATGCCTCACACCATAGACAGTGAGAGACATGGCCGGCCTTTGATAACCCAGTTAGCTCCACTGGGGGGGGGGGGGGGGGGGGCAGTGACAACCTTGTGCAGAGTGGGACTCGAACCCCCAACCATTGGATCAGCGATTCAGCGCCCTATACCACTAGACCACCACTGCCCCTCAGCCAACAGGGTGCTAGTAGAAATTGAACTACTGTTGGTCAAAGAAGGAGAGGCGGGAGGTGTGTCCATAGGCAGAGAGAGAAGAGGAAAGGCATGAGTCTAGGACTGAGAGTAGGGACTTTGAATGTTGGAACTATGGCAGGAAAAGATAGAGAGCTGGCTGACATGATGCAGAGGAAGAAGGTGGTCATACTGTGCGTTCAGAAGACCAGGTGGAAAGGTAGCAAAGGTAAAAGCTTAGGAGCAGGGTTTAAGCTGTTTTTTCATGGTGTGGATGGGAAGAGAAATGGAGTAGGAGTCATCTTGAAGGAGGAGTTTGGCAGGAATGTTCTAGAAGTGAAAGGAGTGTCAGACAGAGTGATGAGTCTCAAGTTAGAAATTGAAGGCGTGATGTTCAATGTTGTTAGTGCTTATGCCCCACAGACAGGATGTGAGTGAAAAGAGAAGGAGAGGTTCTGGAGTGACTTAGATGTAGTGATGCAGAGTACCCCCAGAAGTGAAAGAGTGGTCATTGGTGCAGAGTTCAATGGACATGTTGGTGCAGGCAACAGAGGGGACGAGGAAGTGATGGGCAGGTTTGGTATCCAGGATAGGAACACAGAAGGACAGATGTTTATCGAGTTTGCAAAAAGGATGGAAATGGCTGTTGTAAATACTTTCTTCAAGAAGAAACAGGAGCATATGGTGACTTATAGAAGTGGAGGCAGGATCACACAGGTAGACTATATCTTGTGTAGGCGATGTAATTTGAAGGAAGTCAGTGGCTGAAAAGTAGTACTGGGTGAGAGTGTTACCAAACAGCATCGGATGGTGGTGTGCAGGATGACGCTGATGTTGAGGAAGGTGAAGAAGGCAAAGACAGAGCAGAAGACAAAGTGGTGGAAGTTGAAAAAGGAAGAGGGTCATGTTGTCTTCAAGGAGGAGTTGAAACAGGCTTTGGGTGGTCAGGAAGTGCTTCCAGATGACTGGACAACCACAGCAAATGTGATCAGGGATACAGGTAGGAGAGTACTTGGTGTGTCTTCTGGAAGGAAAGTAGATAAGGAGACTTAGTGGTGGAGCTAAGAAAAAATGGGACATTGAGAGGACTGAAGAGAGGAAACAGGAGTACAGGGAGACACATCATAAGGCGAAAGTAGCAGTGGCTATGCCAAACAGAGGGCAGATGATGACTTGTATGATAGGTTGGACTGTAAAGAGGGAGAAAATTATCTATACAGGTTGGCACAGCAGAGAAATAGAGATGGGAAGGACGTGCAGCAAGTTAGATTGATAAAGGACAGAGAGGGAAATGTATTGACTGATGATAGAATTGTGCTGGGAAGATGGAAAGAGTACTATGAAGAGTTGATGAATTTGGAAAATAAGAGAGAAAAAAGAGTAGAAGAGGTGACCATTGAGGAGCAGGAAGTAGCAAAGATTAGTAAGGGTGAGGTGAGGAGGGCACTGAAGAGGATGAAGAATGGAAAGGCAGTTGGTCCTGATGATATACCTGTGGAGGTATGGAAGTCTCTCGGAGAGGTAGCAGTAGATTTTCTGACAAGAACACTCAACAAGGTCTTTGAGAGTGAGCAGATGCCGGAGGAATGGAGGAGAAGTGTGCTGGTGCCCATTTTTAGAACAAGGGAGACGTGCAGAGTTGCGGCAACTACAGAGGGATAGCATTTGTGAGCAACAGTTGGTTTCATCACCACAGCCATTCTGATCCTTTTTGAAAAATCTATCAACATCAGTCCTTCTGTGTTCCTGTCCTGGATACCAACCCTGCCCATCACTTCGTCATCCCCTCTGTTGCCTGCACCAACATGTCCATTGGAGTCTTCACCAATGACCACTCTTTCAGCTCTGGGAGTACTCTGCATCACCTCATCTAACTCTAACATCACCACCAACATAATAACTTTCTCACTCTTTCAGCCTGCAGTAATAAGGCATAAAATAAATTATGTAATTATCCTACAGTGTAACTAAAATCAGTATCTGCCATTCAGGTGCTGCCGTGGCTTCTCGATTAAAGTGATGCATTACTGATCTGGAGTTCTGTGATCCAGTCCCCACTGTTTGGCCCTTGTTTGGCTCCTAACTCTCAACTGCTCGGTTGAATACACATGATAATTGTAAGAAACCCTGGATGAGAGCATCTCTAAAATGCTGTAAATGAGCTACTTGTTGGGTACTAACAATTTTACAACTGTACTCTTTTTGGCAGAATTTGTTGCCGGGTAGTATTCCAGGTATTTAATTTCCCAAAACCCTGAACAGTACCTGCTATACTGAGATAGTCTCCCTTCCAAATGAAAGTACTAAAACCAGGCACTATCATGCTCAGCTTCTGAGATCAGATGGGGTTGAGTGCTCACAGGGCTCATGAGGGTCCGGCTCATGAACTGCTACGTTTTCATTTACCCAAGGTCTTGCAATGTCACTTAATTCACTTTAGAACTTGATCTGTAGTTCCAGTATTCAGAGCTCACATCAGATAGCAATTATCATACGGATTTTTGCATGCCGCTGCATCTCTAAAGAAGTGATCACGGAGATTTCATTTGAGACATGTACAGTCCAGGTAGGTAATAAAACATCACATCAACCAAACTTATTGCCATGTTAACACTCATCACCACTTCCTGTTCTCCACTCATTTACTCTTATCGTTTTTTCAGAGTTTGTATGAGCTTAAAACACAACAGTGAAATCCACTGCATCATCTCCGTTCTGAAAGTCCAACCCCATTTACTTCCACAGTCCCTTTCACTTATGGACCAGGCCTTGACTGCACTAAGGGGGAATGACATTGAAAAAATGGACACACACACCCACATAGGCACAGTCTTTCACTCTCTCCCCAGTTAACCAGCCCTCCAGACACTGCACTGATCCCACCGTCAGGTTTCTATTTGTGCTGCACTGTAGGGATTATTCATCTGATATCCTTATTTGAAAGGAAAAGTCATGTTTCCGAGACTTTGATAGAACACAGGTTTCTAAAGGGTGTTGTTATATCATTCTGTTGCCTTGAAGCATCCCGGCAATTTATTTTCTTTCATCTATTTTAAAAGCAACAACACATTTGTATTAGGGTGCCTATCGAACACCTCTTCTCACCTACCCTGCCTCTCTAATGCCTCTCATTCCCTGTTGTGTTCTGGTAATGTTCTTGGCCAAGATCAAACAATAGCAGTGGTGTAGATTTATAAATCTAAATGAATGACTGACTGAATTTTATCACCTTTAAATTGTTGGCTATAGTAATAAGTGTTAAGAAATCATATCTGATTATAAGTGTGAATGGCACCAAAAGTGGTTCACCTGTTTGATGGATTTATAGACGGGTTCCACACCACTGGCTGAAAAGCATGGCATGGTCAAAAGCAGGTATGCATTTTGCTGAGGGAAAAATGTGTTAATGATCAAATTATATTTGAGCTTCACTGTCCACATCCTGAGTCCAAATCCATCAGTGCCGCATAGTAAATTTGCCATGCACTCAATACTTGAGATATTTAACTGGAATAGAGAAGTTCTATCAAAATTAACATTATTTACAGAGGAGATCAATCATGTATACATATTATCTAAGTTTTTGACATTGTAAAGGTCCATCCATCCATCTGTCCATTCATCCCTTCATTCATTTATTCATCCATCCATCCATCCATCCATACCTTAGTCCATTCATTCAATTATTATTCCATCCATCCTTCCATTAATTCATTCATTAATCCATCTATCAATTCATTCATTTATTCATTAATCCATCAATTCATCCATCCCTCTATCTATCCATCTGTTGTACATTAATACATTAATCTGCTAACCCATTTAATCCTATTAGTATCAATGGAAGGTTGGAATTAATCTCAGCTGAATCTATGTGAAGAAGGGGCACACTGAACAGCTCAACAGTCCATTTTTGGATTGTGTAAGTAAAACAAATACCAGAAGAAGCCCATTCCAGGCTGGGACTCAAACCCAGGACCTTCTATCTGTGAGCAGATATGCTAAATACTGGGACACAATTCCACTTTGTCAAAATAAAACCTGCAATGTTTGTTGTAGTTGAGTACATTTTACATTTATTAATCTGTATTTAAAAATCAGCTCCAGACAGTGTATGAAGAATCTTGTTCAGAGTTGCATTTAACACTTACTCATCATGAGTAAGTGGGTTCAAAATGTGTGCAGTTTAGCCCAAATGTGTCCACCCTGTCAAATTTCATTTAAATTTTAACAATTACAGATGCTGATGGATTTTATTTAAATCATCCCTAGTTCCTCGAACTCAACATGAATTACAGTTTAATATGATTGTATAAGGTGTTTCTGGAATCATATTCTTTTCTTTTCGGCTGTTCCCTTCAGGGCTCGCCACAGCGAATCATCTGCCTCCATCATCATGGAAGCCATATCAATGATTCGCATAGTCGATTTTGCATAGGTTTTTAATTTGGATGCTCTTCCTGGCACAACCATTTAGCAAGGGGTGCAAACACACTGACGACTTTGCAGCTATTCTTATCGAAAGTTAACAATGGTTCTTTCACATGAACCGCTCACCATAGACAGTGAGAGACATGGCCGGCCTTTGATAACCCAGTTAGCTGCACTGGGGGGGACAGTGACAACCTTGTGGAGAGTGGGACTCAAACCCCCAACCCTAGGATCAGCGATCCAACGCCTTTACCACCAGACCTCCACTGCAGCCTATAAGGTGCTTCTGGGATAACTTCTTTATTTAACTCAGTAAAAGTAATTAAAAAAATTATAGTGAGTGACACAGCTGGCTGTTTATTTGTTTATTTTTAAATTATTGTAGGCATAATTGATCATCATGCTCATTGTTAGGTTATTTGACAGTAATATGTTTTCAACAACCTTCCATCCATTCATCCATCCTTCCAACCATTTTCAGTTTTAGTCCCGTTGCAGAAGCAGCAGATCTAGATGAAAAACCCAGGCATCTTTATGTCCAGTGACACTCCCAGCTCCTCTTGGAGGATCCTGAGGCATCCTCAGGCCAGACAGGATATACAATCTCAAGCTCTTCCAGCAGTTGGACTTACCCAAAGTAACTCTAAAGGGAGGCAACCGGGAGGCATTGTAATCAGATGACCAAACACCCTGAACTGACATTTCAATCCAGAGGAACAGCAGCTCTACCCTGAGTTCCAAACAGAATTCTAAGCTTCCCATTTATAAGTCTGAGCCTGGCCAACCTCCAAAGAAAACCAATTTTGACCTCCTATCTGTGATCTCATTCTTTTGTAATGACCCAGTTATGACCTATGGTGTCTGATTTCAGTCAACTGATCTAAACTTCTAACAAAATGAATTTGCAGTTTCAAATCATTATACTGTGAAGTTACACTGACTTATTGGGCACTTTCACTCACACCGTGTGTGTGTGTGTGTGTGTGTGTGTGTGTGTGTGTGTGTGTGTGTGTGTGTGTGTCAGTGTGAGTGTGATTGGGTTGTTGGAAGCTATGCATTGGTAAAGTTTTGTGGTTTTGCTCTGGTTTCAGTTGCAGACTGATAAAAAACTTCATGTACAGAATGTCTTTTTTTTTTTTTTCTTAATGCTCATTGGGGATCTACTGGGCCAACACACGATCCTCACTACAGTTTATATTTAGGAGGGAAGGGAAGGTTGGTGCAGACTGTCATTAAAACACAGCGTGTTTTATGACAACTTAATGTTGCTAACTGATTTAACAATGTTTTACAAGGAAGAAAGGATGGTAGGTTGCACTCAGTATTCTGTAACATGACATGAACAGTTTCTAGGACATTTACACAGGGGTCACTTCTTCTCTTGTATCTGGTGATACTGGGGAACTGAGGAAGCCTCTGTAGGAGTAGTTTTATGGCTTCACTGACTGCTCTGTTATAATATTGTGGTGGTAAGAACATCCATCAAATTGCTGTTCCAAATTGCACCTAGGTGTGTGTGTGTGTGTGTGTGTGTGTGTGTGTGTGTGTGTGTGTGTGTGTGTGTGTGTGTGTGTGTGTGTGTGTGTGTGTGTGTATGGGTGTGTGTGTTTGTGTGTGTGTGGAGGGGGGTGCGAAGGAAGCTCATTTCATCCACTTGTATCCATGATCTTTTTCTTTTGGTCACTACCCAAAGCCCATAACCATAGGTGAGGGCTGGAATGTAGATTGACTGGTAAATTGAAAGCTTTGTCTTGTGGCTCAGCTCCCTCTTCAGCACAATGGACCAGTGCAAGCTCCACTTTACAGCAGAGGCTGCAACGATCTGCCGGTAGATCTCCTGCTCCATCCTTCTCTCACTGGTGAACCATACCCCAAGATACTTTATCTCCTCCACTTGAGGCAGGAGCTCATTCCGCATTCTACTCTTTTCCGACTGAGAACCATGACCTCGGACTTGGACATGCTGATTTTCATCCCTACCAGTGACATCATGCCCCCGACAACGCAGCTCCTAAGCTCATTAGGACACAGAAACCCCTCCACCATGATATGGTGGGAACTTGATGGACCACATCAAAAAATGCCTGGTTATTCCAACCAATCAGCCCATTAATATAAATAACCTCGAGGTAAAATCGACAGAATCTTCAGGATTCATGCAACATATTAAAGGAAAGCATTTAGGTCTGATTTTAAATTGTGAATAATGGAAGCAGCAGATTCAGGAAATAGCTTAGACTTTAATATTTATACAGGAAGTTGTGATGACTGTCACAAATTTTAAACAATGTGAAATCTTTACAATAATAAATTTATAATAGTCTTCATACTGACAGATAAGCTGATGCAGCCTTAAGGGGAGGCCAAAGCCAGTTCTCATCCTCCCACCAGTCCCAAGCCCAGATAAATGCAGAAGGTTGCGAAAGGAAGGGCATCCTGAGTAATAATTGTGCCAAAATTTTAAAAATGTGAATTATCAAAAACGAATTTCATACCGGATCGGTCGAGGCCCGGGGTAACAACGACCACCATCAGTGCTGTTAACCAACTGTTGGTTGAAGGAGAGGTGGGAGGTGTGTCTGTAGGTGGAGAGAGAGAAGAGGAAAGGCATGAATCTAGGACTGAGAGTAGAGACTTTGAATGTTGGAACTATGACAGGAAAAGGTAGAGAGCTGTCTGACATTATGCAGAGGAGGAAGATGGACATACTTCGTGTTCAGAAGACCAGGTGGAAAAGTAGCAAGGCTAGAAGCTTAGGAGCAGGGTTTAAACTGTTTTATCATGGTGTGGATTGAACGAGAAATTGAGTAGGAGTCATCTTGAAGGAGGAGTTTGTCAGGAATGTTCTAGAAGTGAAAAGAGTGTCAGATAGAGTGATAAGTCTCAAGTTAGAAATTGAAGGTGTGATGTTCAATGTTGTTAGTCCTTATTGGCAGGATGGTGCAGACATCAATGGACATGTTGGTGCAGGCAACAGATGGGACGAGAAAGTGATGGGCAGGTTTGGTATCCAGGACAGGAACACAGAAGGACAGCTGTTGACAGATTTTGCAAAAAAGATGGAAATGGCTGTGGTGAATACTTTCTTCCAGAAGAGACAGGAGCATAGGGTAGGAGCACACAGTTAGACTACATCTTGTGTAGAAAATACAATTTGAAGAAAGTCAATGACTGCAAAGTAGTAGTGGGTGAGAGTGTTGCTAAACAACATAGGATGGTGGTGAACAGGATTATGCTGATGGTGAAGAAGGTGAAGAAGGCAAGGCAGAGTAGAAGACAAAGTAATTGAAGCTGAAAAGGGAAGAGAGTCATGTTGTCTTCAAGGAGAAGTTGAAACAGGCTTTGGGTGATCAGGAAGTGCTTCCAGATGACTGGACAACTACAGCTAATGTATGCTGGCGGATACGTATGTATGTATAATTGCAGAATGAGGATGTTCAGGAGTGTGTACAAAGGAAACGGTTAGCTAAGAAGAAGTGGGACATAGAGAGGACCGAAAATGATTTATACAGGTTGGCAGAGCAGAGAAATAGAGATGGGAAGGACGTGCAGCAAGTTAATGATTAAGGACGGAGTGGTAAATGTATTGACTGATGACAGAAGTGTGCTTGGAAGCTGGAAAGAATACTTTGAAGAGCTGATGAATGAGGAAAATGATAGAGAAAAAAGAGAAGAAGAGGTGACCGTTGAAGACCAGGAAGTAGCAAAGATTAGTAAGGGTGAAGTGATGACGGCATTGAAGAGGATGAAGAGTGGAAAGGATGAGAATATACCTGTGGAGGTATGGAAGTGTCTAGAAGACAAGAACATTCAACAAGGTCATAGAGAATGAGAAGATGCCGGAGGAATGGAGGAGAAGTGCACTGGTGCCCATTGTTAAGAACAAGGGAGGCATGCAGAGTTGTGGCAACTACAGAGGGATAAAGTTGATGAGCCATACGATGAAGTTATGCGAAATAATACTGGAAGCCAAACTAAGGGCAGAGGTCAGCATTTGTGAACAACAGTTTGGTTTCATGCCAAGGAAGAGCACCACAGATGCAGTGTTTGCTTTGAAGCTGTTAATGGAGAAGTACAGAGAAGGTCAGACGGAGCTGCATTTTGTGGATCTGGAGAAAGCATATGGCAGGGTGCCGAGAGAAGAACTGTGGTATTGCATGAGGAAGTCTGGAGTGGCAGAGAAGTATGTTAGAGTGGTGCAGGACATGTATGAGAGATGTAAGACAGTGGTGAGGTGTGCTGTCGGTGTGACAGAAGAGTTCAAGGTGGCGGTGGGACTGCATCAAGGGTCAGCTCTCAGCCCCTTCTTGTTTGCTATGGTGATGGACAGGCTGACAGACGAGGTTAGACAAGATTCTCCATGGACTATGATGTTTGCAGATGACATTGTGATCTGTAGTGAGAGCAGAGAACAAGTGGAGGAAAATCTAGAGAGGTGGAGGTATGCCCTGGAAAGGAGGGGAATGAAGATTAGCCTCAGTAAGACAGAATACATGTGCATGAATGACAAGGGCCCAAGAGGAACGGTGAGGTTACAGGGAGCAGAGATAAGAAAGGTGTGATGTGTGATAGGAGGGTATAGGCAAGAATGAAAGGAACAGTGTACAAAACGGTGTTGAAGCCAACAATGTTGTATGGTTTAGAAACAGTGGCAATGGGGAAAAGACAGGGGGCAGAGCTGGAGGTAGCAGAGATGAAAATGTTGAGGTTCTCTTTGGGAGTAACGAGAATGGATAGGATTAGGAATGAGCACATCAGAGGGACAGCACATGTAAGATGTTTTGGAGACAAAGTCAGAGAGGCTAGATTGAGATGGTTTGGACATGTACAGAGGAGGGATAGTGAGTATATTGGTAATAGGATGCTGAGGCTGGAACTACCAGGCAGAAGGCCTAGAGGAAGACCAAAGAGACGATTCATGGATGTGGTGAAGGAGGACATGAAGGTCGTTGGTGTAAGAGAAGAAGATGCAAAGGATCGGGTGAGATGGAGGCAGATGATTCACTGTGGCGACCCCTGAAGGGAAAAGACGAAAGGAAAAGAAGATTATAAGCATTTATAGTTTTGAATATGTATTTATTGATGTTATATACACATATACATGTATCTATATATCAGTGGCGGGGGGGGTTCTCCTACTTCGTTAAATTCGATGTTCCCGGACGGATGTATGTATTTGTGTACAGCGATGCCTTACTTTCTGCAGTTAATTGGGACCAAGTTAATATATAAGTTCATATAAGTTAATTGGGACCAATATATATATATATATATATTTCTATACAGTGGGGCCAATAAGTATTGGGCAATGTAAAAATGTGCAAGTTCACCCATTTAGAATGATGAGAGAGGTTTGTAATTTTCATCATAGGTACACATTAAGCTTGAGAGACAGAATGTAAAACAAAAATCCAGGAAATGGTCAAATGGTTCTTATAATTCTTGACCAGGTGTACACACACTTTAGTTGGTATTTTGTCCCACTCCTCTGCACAGATCTTCTCTAGAGCTGTGATGTTTAAGGGCTGTTGCTTGGCAACTCAAAGTTTTAACTCCTTCCACAGGTTTTTGAGTGGGTCGAGGTCTGGAGACTGGCGAGGCCACTCCAGACCCTTGATATGCTTTTTACGGAGCCACTCCTTGGTTTTCTTGGCTGTGTGCTTTGGATCGTTATCATGCTGGAAGACCCAGCCATGTTTCCTCTTTAATGCTCTGACCGAGGGGAGGAGGTTTTTACCCAAAATGTCACAATACATGGCCCCATTCATGCTGCCATTGATACAGTGCAGTCTTCCTGTCACATTTACAGAAAAGCATCCCCAAAACACAGTAGGTATGGTGTTCTTGGGATGCAACTTAGCATTCTTCTTCCTCCAAACACGGCGAGTGCAGTTTAAACCAAAAATTTCAATTTTGGTGTCATCTGACCACATCACATTCTCCCAATCCTCCTCTTGATCGTCCAGATGGTCTTCAGCATATTTCAGACGGGCCTTTACATGTTTTTTTGTTTAGTAGGGGAACCTTTCGGGCAATGCAGGATTTCATCTCATGACGACGTCGTGTGTTAGTTATTGTCATCTTTGTGACGGTGGTTCCTTCCATCTTCAAATCATTGACCAGTTCCTGTTGTGTAGTTCTGGGCTGATGACTCACTGTTCTCAGGATCCTTTGAACCCCACGAGGTGAGATCTTGCATGGAGCGTCACTCCTAGGGAGATTGTCAGTGATGCTATACTTCTTCAGTTTTCTAATAATGTTTCCAACTGTTGATCTTTTTTCACAAAGTTGTTTACCAATTGCAGTTTGACTCATCCCAGCTTTGTGCAGTTGTACAATTTTATCTCTGGTGTCTCTGGGATGCTCTCTGGTCTTAATCATGGTGAAGACTGCAGTCTGACAGTTTGAAAGTGTGTGCAGGTTTGAAGGTGTCTCTTATGTACCTAATCAGTTCAAAAAGGTGTCATTCATACTGTTAACGAGTGGGGGCCGAAATGATGTTTGTTTTCTCGCTGCCCAATACTTATTGGCCTCCCATTTTCACAAATAAATTGTTTAAAAATCATACAATGTAATTTCCTGGATTTTTTTACACTCTGTCTCTCAAGCTTGATGTGTACCTATGGTGAAAATTACAAACCTCTCTTATCTTTTTAAATGGGTGAACTTGCACATTTTTACATTGCCCAATACTTATTGTTGGCCCCACTGTACACTGTATATATACATGTATACATACATATATATATATATATATATATATATATATATATATATATATATATATATATATATATATATATATATATATATATATATATATATATATATATATATATATATATATATATATATGTGTGTGTGTTATTCACGGGGTTTGGTTCCAGCCCCTCCCACGAATCAAGATAATGAGTTCTGTACCCAGAAGTAAAACCCTATGTATCATATTACATGCACAATGATAAACAGGAAGTAAAATACTATGTATCATATTACATGAGCTAAAATTTGCTTCTGAAACACATTGTATGGAGTCTTACTCATTAATACAGTATTAATTCAGCAAAATGCCATGATTAAGTAAAGACTTTTCAATTTTATACTGTGATATTTATTGATCAAATTATATGTTTGTGTGTGTGTGTGTGTGTGTGTGTGTGTGTGTGTGTGTGTGTGTGTGTGTGTGTGAGTGTGTATATCGCACATTCATACCCCTGCTGACAGGTAGCCTCCACAATCTACTCCACGCATTTCGATCTTGCGCTGTCTGCATCCACATGCTGCTGACCATCACTTCTATCTAATCTTTCTGTTTCCTCTTCGGTCTACCTTTTGCTCTATTCCTCTCTTTTGGTTGCCAGTTGGTTTATTTGCCCATCTGTTGATTTCCATCTGGATGTCCTGCCCACTGGCCTTTGGGGAGTTCAGCTTTCTTAGTGATGTCCACCACTTTGGTTCTTGATCTTATAACGTCCTTCCTGATCTTGTCTTTCTGAGTGATGTTCAGCATTGCTCTTTCCATACTTCTCTGCACCACAGCAAGTTTATGCTTCTGACGATTTGTTAGCGACCACGTCTCAGCTCCATAGGTCATCGTTGGTAGTATGATCATGTCCATAATCTTTTTGTTTAGACTCATGGGCATCCTCTTATCCTTTAGGAACTTGCTGTACTGGCCGAATCTTTTCCATCCTGAAGTTATTCTTTGATCGATCTCTTTGGCCATCTCATTTCCTGGTGTTAACAGCCTTCTTCGATACTTATACTGGTCCACCTCTTCTAGATGTTCTCTATCAATGGATATCTCTTATCTCTGTATTCTCATTGCCACTTCATTGCGCATGATTTTGGTTTTCTTCTTGTTCATCTTCATGCCAACTTTTTCAGCAGATTCTCCAGCTCTTTCTCTGTCTTCCCGAACAAGATGATGTCATCCGCAAATCGTAGCTTGTCAAGTCTCTCTCCAGTGATGTTGATTCTGGTTTCAATATCTATCCTCTTAAAAATCTCCTTGACCACTGATGTAAACATAACTGGTGATAATGTGTCGCCTTGTCAGACCCCTTTCATAATGTTGATTTTTCTGCTTGACTCTTCTGTTCTGATTTGTGCTGTGCCTCCCCTATAGGCTTCTTTCAGAATGTTGATATATTTATCTTGAATACTGTGTCTTCTTAGAGTGTCAAACACTGCCCGATGTTGTATAGAATCAAATTCTTTCTCATAGCCCTCAAAGGCAATATATAGTGGTATTCTATACTCATTGGTCTTCTCCAGTACTTGCGTAACGGTTTGCAGATGGTCTATGGTGGAGTGACCTTTGCAGTAGGCGGCCTGTTATGGTGGCTGATGTTCTTCTTGCGTGGTGTGAAGTCTATTCTTCAGGATTTTCATGAACAACTTGTATATGTGGGGCAGCAGGCTGATTGATCTATAATTTGCAAGGTCTTTCTTGTCTCCCTTTTTGAAGATCAGTGTGATGATGGCATTTTTTCCACTTCTTGGGCACTTCTTTTTTCCTCATCACCATGTTGAAAAGTTCCTTGAATTTCTTCCGTACGGTTTCTCCTCCTGCTTTCAGCATTTTGATAACTACTTGGTCCTGTCCTGGTGCTTTGCGGTTCTTTATTTTCTTCATGGTGTGGTCTATTACACTATCGAGGATGGGTGGTACCTCCTCTGCTTCTGCTGGAATGATGTTCTGGGTTGCGTCCTTGCAGAGATTTTCATAAAATTCCCCACATCTCTCAAGAATTCTCTCTCTGTTAGTGATAATGATTCCATCTTGTTCTCTCAGTGATAGTATTAGAATCTTGCAACCTTCTCTACTGTCGGTGGCTCCTTTCAGGCCTCTTCCCTTCTCAATAGCCTTCTTAACTCTCATCGTGTTGTGTTTTCTGATGTTATCTCTCATTAGCCTGATGGTTTTACATAGCTTGGCATACTCAATTTTCTGCCTTGTAGTCTTGTCTTTCCCAACCATTTGCCTTCTCTTCCGCAGTAACTGTTTGTTTTTTGGCTTCAGCTTTTCTTTGCCATGTTTTGCATCTTTCCCTGCTGTTTCCAGTGTGCACTCCTGGATGATTTCTGTGATCTTTTCTGTCATCTCTTCAGTATCTTCTGTTGTTAGTACCTCAAAGTGATTCTGAAGTTTCAGCAGGAATTCTTCGGTCTTGGTAATCAAATCATCTCGGATGACTTTAGGTTTTCCAGTTTTGGCCATTTTGCTTCTTTCCGGTCTCACATTAAGACTGATCTTGCTGCAAACCATCTTATGATCGCTTCCAACATTCACTATCTGGATGGCCTTGACGTTTTGAATGACATTTCTATTACTCATGATATAGTCAACATTGTTCCTCACCATTCCGTTAGGACTCTTCCATGTCTATTTCTTGTTCTTTCGCTTCTGAAAGAAGGTGTTCTCCAACCTCAGATTCTGGGATGTTGCGAATTGCACTAATCTTGTTCCTCTTTCGTTTCATTCTCCAAGACCAAAAGATCCAACAGTTTTTCCTTTGCCCTGTTGCTGCTGTCCGACCTTCGCATTGAAGTCACCCATTATTATCTTACAATGACTCTTCTCCATGATCCTGGCTACTTCCTCGTACAGCTTTTCAACCTCTTCGTCATCGTGGCTTGTTGTAGGTGCACACACTTGAACCACGTATAGACTGTAGTTGCAATTTATTCTCAGTGAGAGTGATGCTACTCTGTTATTCATTCCTATATATTCCAGTATGTGATCTTTAATCTTCTTGTTTACCAAGAAATCAACTCCTCCAGTGGACTCCTCTCCTCCCTTTGTGTAAATCACATATTTGCTCTGTAGCTCCTCAAGCTGTGCACCTTTCTTTCTTTTCTCTGCTATTCTGATGATATCCCATTTGAAACTTGCCTTCTCCAATTAATGTTCTTCTTTCTTCTGATCCTCGAATGTACGTACATTGTAAGTACATATGAAAAAGTACTGTTTTGGGAACCCAGGGATTCTTAGCACCCTCTGACTTTTGGCTGCCAGGGACTGAGGGCTGTCTCGATTTGCATTTAGTCATGATATGGGGCTGAACCATAACTTGCTGCACTGGTTTGGTGCGTGTTGGTGAGTGGAGCATTGCAGTACAGGAACCAGGATCCAGGTTCACTGGTCTGCCTCCGGGTGTTCTTCAGCAGCCGTTGACCACAGTTCAGCTCTTTAGCTCTTTGCAATTCAGTAGACATAACCTTCAAGGCAGCAGGTGGTTTGAAGTTAGAGATTTTCCTTCTCCTAGTTTGTGTGCTGGTGCCACACATAGCAGGAGGACCAGTTCTGCCAGAAGGGATGTGCCAGAGGGCCCTTTCTGGGGGAAGGTGCTACCTCTCTACCATGTGTGGATGCAGTTTAATATCATACCCAGGACCAATATCAATATCACATATATATATATATATATATATATATATATATATATATATATATATATATATATATATATATATATATATATAAAAATAATAATAAAAATAAAAGGACAGGCCCTTTTATTTTTATTGTTATTTGCTCTACCAAAAAGTATTGAGCACTCTCCTACAGAAGGATCTACTCAGAAAATCCTCTATATATAATATTATAGCTTAGGATAAATGTACTGCAGGAAGGAAAGGCTTTGAAACAGGTTTCTCTGGGTGGGATTGTGGTCATGCAAAGCTAGAAAAAAATCCTTCATTATTGAAAGGTTAAGAACAACCATGCTGACGTTTTCTAAAGACTATAAAGATTGGTCATCTTTATGTGAGTCCAATATTCAGCTTTTAAAATCACCAGTTTATATAATGGTAAGACAGAGAGGTGTGACAGCTTAAAAGCCTTCCTGTGTTGCATGTTACAAAACTGGTGCTAGCTTGCTAACAGGCTAAGAAATGGTGACTAAAATTACAGACTTAAAATGGCTTACAATCTAAAGTCTTCCCATTCCAGCATTTTGTGCTCATACTTGTAAACACTTGTTTTAAGGATGTGTCCTCTTTTGGACAATGTACTGTAGCACTAGATTGATGGTGCAATTTCTATGTTGCATTTCAATGCATTTACATATAATTGTAAGTTATAATAGGCTGAAGTTTTAATTAGTGTAATTATTTTAGTTCATGCCAATTGCAGTTAGAGAGTTACATTTACTGCAGTTGAGAGAAAAATTATATATATATATATATATATATATATATATATATATATATATATATATATATATATATATATATATATATATATATATATATATATATATATATATATATATATATATATATAAGTAATTAATTTACTAACTGAATGCTATGGGGTCTCAGAGAAAAAGAGAAAGGCAGAGATGGAGACAGAATGAAGACAAAAAAGGGAAACTGTGTCACAATGCAATTAAACTCTCGTAATGAGGTCAGACATCAGTTCCACTGGAAGCAATATCACTACATGAGTAGTGGCCTGCTCCAGCTGCCATGCTAGGGCAATGGGGGATTACTGAACTCCCTCAACACCCCTCTGTCTAACCCCATAACAATCTCTCCAAACCTGACCCCAGAAAGGCTACAAGGCTTTGGTCTGCTACATTTTCAGTGGCACCCAGAGGCATAAGGAAGCTTGGGGGTAGAGGGGCCACCACATGGGAAGAGCCAGGCCTCACAGAGACATGTTGGCACCAGAACCAGCCCATCTCAGAGCCAGTGTACAAAACTTTAGACAGCTCGCCTCTGAAGAACAATACTGAACTGTGGGGGAACATGCAGGGGGAAAAAGAATAAATTCTTAGTAACCAAAGGAATTTCTTTATGAATCCATGGCAAGGCTTGATATTTCATATTGCAAAGGAAAATAATTTCACTTTTCATCATGACAAAATTCTGTACATTGTTTTGTGTACTGCCACAATGTTTAAGTAGGCATGAGTTTAATGTGTTTTTCTTCATGTCAAACAGCATTAGCATGGCTGCTCACAAAAGCATATCATAGTTGTCCTTTTGTCGAAAGTTTAGATTTGTCCCTTTATTGATGGTTTAGATTTTTGCACTACTCACCATCTCATCAACAAATCAGTAGTTTTAGGGTATTGTGAAATTCATTAAAAAAAAAAAAAAAAAAAAAAGATTTCTTGTTGAATTTGTATTAATTATTCAGTGAACAGTAATTTCTTAATGGGAACAGTAATTGATCACTGTGCTTACGCCGGTTGAATTTCATTCTACAGCACAAGAATTCCAAGTTTCTAAAGTAGACAAATGTATCCAGAGCCAGTGCCAGAACTTTGATAATTAGTTATTGATTGAGAACAATGTTATGGCACGCTCTCATGTAGCCTCTGGTGGGACATGGCACCAGGAAATCTTGTCAAGAAAGCTGGGCAGAAACATAACTCACCAAAGAAGATATTCCTTCCACACGATTGAATTGGGCAATGCATGGATATGACAAAGCAACTGGCAACCTTGGTACACCGTATTGTGACATACCCTTACTTCATTATCATGTCTAAAAAAAAAAAATACAAAAACATCCTCTTATTCATCTTCAGAAACCATCCTCATGAGGCTGTTTTAGGTACAGAACCCATCCCAGAAGTATTTTTGACATTGCAGAAATACCCTTTGGATAATATTCCAGTCCACTGCAGTACATCATGAACATACCTAAGTTCACACTACAGTGCAATTAAATTTAACCAAATCACATACTAGCATGCTTTTAATCTAGTGCCCAACTCTTTGTCAACTGCATTTTGTTTTTCTGGTGGTGATGATGGTGTTATTGCTGTTGACAGGTGGCTCTAGTAGTCCGACTTCACACAAACCCATGCATGCTTATACCAGATGACCTGATGATCAATCCCTCATTTTTTTTTTTTTTAACTGAAAATGGAATTATCAGAATTATCAGACAGGTATCTGGACACAAATGCATTACAGATATCTAACAACGAAGATGTGATCCATTAACATTCAGCAGGCAATACATGGGGACCGTAGAACACTGTTCTGGGGATTGGCAGCATTTTTACTCGCACTATCATTAGAGACAATTAATATATATATATATATTTTTTTCTTACATGCCTACTGCATTACTGTGCATAAAACAGACAACCACAAATAAATACATAAATACATGGATAAATAAGTTAATAGATTAAATAATAATAATAATAATAATAATAATAATAATAATAATACCCTCCTTGAATCGCCAACTTATCGTGGTGTGTGTGTGGGTGTGTGTGGTTGGGGGGGGGGGGGGTTGGGTGACCTAATTATCCTAGGAGCTATGTTGTCAAGGGCATAATGCCCCTGGTAGGGTCACCCAAGAAAAAAAGGTTCAGGGTGAAGGTCCCTAGGAAGTGCAATTCAGAAAACCTCTATGCAAAATAAAACAAAAAGGACACAGTTTCCCTTGCCCTGACTTGGGTCACCAGGGTCGACCCTGGAGCCAGGCCTGGGGGAGGGGCTCGAAGGCAAGTGACTAGTGGTCGGGCTTCTGCCCATGAAGCCCGGTCGGGCCCAGCCTAAAAATGAGACCTGGGTCCGCCCTCCCATGGACTCACCACCTATGGTAGGGGTTTATAGGGGCCGGGTGCAATGTGAGTTGGGTGGAGCCAAAGGCATGGGTTCTGTCAGACCGAGCCTCGGTTACTGACTCTGACTCTTGGGACATGGAATGTCACCTCTCTGGTGGGAAAGGTGCCTGATCTGTTGCGTGAGGTTGAGAGATACCGACTAGATATATTCGGGCTCACCTCAACACATAGCTTGGGCTCTGGAACCACCCATCTTGAGAGAGAGTGGACTTTATTCCATTCTGGAGATGCTTATGGGGAGAGTCAGTGAGCTGGTGTGGGCATCCTTGTCCCGTATCCCCTCCGTCTTGTTTCCCAAACATTGGGGTTCTCCCTGGTCGATGAAAGGGTAGCTTCCCTCTTCCTTTGGATGGGGGGATCGGCACCTGTGGTGATGGGGGCCGTCCAGCTGAAAAAAGGAGGCCTATTGGGTCTTATTGTCCTGTGGGACTCCTGAGGCAGCAGACAGGTACCAGCAGGCCAAACATGCAACAGCCGAAGCTGTCACAAATGCAAAATCTCAGGTGTGGGAGGAGTTCAGTGAAGGTCTGGTGAATGATTATCAGTTGGCCTCAGAAAGGTTCTGGACCACCACCCGATGCTTCAGGAGGAGGAGTAGTTCTCCACAAACACTGTTTACAGGGGAGGTTGGAAGCTGCTCGCCTTGACTGGGGATGTCATCGGGAGGTGGAGGGAATACTTTGAGGACCTTCTCAATCCACCAACATGCTCTCCATGGAGGAGGAAAACCCTGCAGGTTTGGACGGTGGTCTGCCCCTTACTGGAGTGGAGGTCACTGAGGTAGTCAAAATCTCATCAGTGGTTGTTCTCCGGGGCTGGATGAGATCCACCCTGAATATCCCAGGGCTTTGGATGCTGTAGGACTGTCTTGGTTGACACGTCTCTGCAACATTGCATGGTCATCGGTGGCTGTATCTCTGGATTGGCAAACTGAGATGGTAGTCCCCATTTTTAAAAACAGGGACCGGAGGGTGTGTTCCAATTACCGGGGAATCACACACCTCAGCCTAACCGGGGAAGTCTATGCAGGGGTACTGGAGAGGAGGATCCGACTGACAGAAGCGAATCTCGGATTCAGGAGGAGCAATGTTGTTTTCGTCCTGGTCGTAACACTCTTGACCAATGATTCACAGGATCTTGGAGAGGGAATGGGAGTTTGTCCAATCTTTCCACATGTGTTTTGTGGATTTGGAGAAGGCTTTTGACCGTGTCCCTCAAGTAATCTTGTAGGGTGTGCTCCAGGAGTATGGTGTGCTGGACCCGTTGCTATGGGTCATTTGATCGCTGTATTTCCGGAGCCAGAGTTTGGTTCATATTGGTAACAGCAGGTCGAATTCATTTCCGGTGAGGGTTGGACTCAGCCAAGGTTTTCCTTTGTCACCGATTCTGTTCATAATTTTTATGGACAGAATTTGTAGGTGCAGCCGAGGCATTGAGGGGTTCTTGAGGGGTGGGCTTTGGATCTTGTCTCTGCTTTTTGCGAATGATGGTGTCCTTTTGGCTTCATTAAGCTGGGATGTCCAGCTCTCATTGGAGTGATTCGCAGTCGAGTGCGAAGTGGCCGGGATGAAAATGAGCCCCTCCAAGTCCCAGGCCATGGTTCTCAGTAAGACTGCCCCTTCCGGCTCGGGAATGAGGTCCTGCCCCATGTGGAAAAATTTAAGTATCCTGGGCTCTTGTTCACGAGGGAGGGAAGGATGGAGCGGGAGATTGATAGACAGATTGCTGCAGCCTCTGCTGTTAAACGGACTGTCGTGGTGAAAAAGGAGCTGAGCTGCAAGGCAAAGCTCCAATTTATCGGTCAATCTAGGTTCTAACCCTCACCTATGGTCACGAGCTTTGGGTACTGACCGAAAGAACATGATTGCAGATATAAGCGGCTGAAATCAGCTTCCTTTACGATGTGGCGGGGCTCTCCCTTAGAGATAAGGTGAGTAGATCCGTTGCTCCTCCGCGATGAGAGGGGCCAGTTGAGGTGGCTCGGGCATCTGGTCAGAATGCCTTCCGAGTGCCTTCCTGGTGTGGTGTTTCGGGCATATTCAACAGGGAAGAGACCCCGGGGTTGACCTAGAACATGCTGGAGGGACTATGTCTCTCGGCTTGTCTGGGAAACCCCTCGGTGTGCCCCACCCCCCCACCCCAACCCCTCAAAAAGCTGGACGAAGTGGCTGGGGAGAGCGATGTCTGTACCTCTTTACTTAGGTTACTGCCCCTGCAACCCGACCCCAGAAGAAGCAGAAGAAGATGCTGATGAAGATAATAATAATAATAATAATAATAATAATAATAATAATAATAATAATAATAGTAATGGGGAGGTAGTGTAGATACGAAGCTGAATTACTGATCCAAGGTCGGGCGATCAAGCCAAACTGTCACTGGATTTTCAATGCTGTCCCCACAATGCAACTAACTTGGTTGTCCAATGTTAGCCATGTCTCTCACTGTTTGTGATAAGAGGCATGTAAAACACCATTGATATTGTTGGTAAATAATAGGCCCTGAGTTGCTATCAGCATGTTTGCCTTTTGATGGCATGGTGAGAGGGTGTAATCTGGCCTCACCTAGAGTTGGCTGAGATGGGTATCACCCTCTGCGCAACCCTAATTAGTATTAAGCGGTTCAAATGAAAGAATGAATGGATTAATTAAATAATAATAATAATAATAATAATAATAATAATAATAATAATAATAATAATCTATCTAGCGCCTGAGTCATAGGATGACGATTGGTGACCCGCCATGAAGAACAACACCCTGGTTATCATCTTCATGGAGGTTTTCTTGGCAGGATTAGTGCAGTGGTTTGCCATTGCCTTCTGCACGATGTGAACCTACAGGCAATTTAGAACGGCCAATTAACCTACTGTGTATGTCTTTGGATTGTGGAAGGAAACCGGAGCACCCGGAGGAAACCCACGCAAGCACAGGGAGAACATGCAAACTCCACACAGAAACGCCCAGGCCGGGAATCGAACCCAAGCTTTCTTGCTGTTAGGTGGATATGCTAACCACTACGCCACCGTGCCACCTAATATTATTATTATTATTATTATTATTATTAGTAGTAGTAGTAGTAGTAGTAGTAGTAGTAGTAGTAGTAGTAGTAGTAGTAGTAGTAGTAGTAGTAGTAGTATTTTTATTATTTTTATTTATTTATTGTTATTATTATTTAGTTCAGTTCAGTTCATTTTCTGTAACCGCTTAATCCTAATTAGGGTCGCGGGGAGGCTGGCGCCCATACCAGCCAACTTCGGGCGAGGGCATAGTATACCCTGGACAGCTCGCCAGGCCATCGCAGGGCGGAAACACGCCGATGGCTTTGCAGCCTACTCTTATCGAAAGTCAGCAATGGTTCCTTTACATGCCTCACACCATAGACAGTGAGAGACATGGCCAGCCTTTGATAGCCCAGTTAGCAGCACTGGGGAGGACAGTGACAACCTTGTGGAGAGTGGGACTCGAACCCCCAACCTTTAGATCAGTGATCCAGTGCCCTATACCACAAGACCACCACTGCCCGATTATTATTATTTTTTATTCAGTAGGATTCAAAAGACTCCTTTATGCAGAAACATAAGCCCAGTTCTTGCCCGGACACAGGTCAAGGGAGCTAGGCCTCTAGGAAGGGCTCAAAGACAAAAGCCTTGGTGGTCAAGCCGCTGCCCATGGAGCTGGCCAGGCCTAGCCTCTGGACCCACCACCTGTTGGAGGGGATTGGGGGTGCATTGTGAGTTTGGTGGTAGCTGAAAGGTTCTGTTGGACTGATCCTTGGCTACTGACTCTGACTCTTGGGACATGGGATGTCACCTCTCTGGCAGGAAAGGAGATTGATCTGGTGTGTGAGGTTGAGAAATACCAACTAAATATAGCAGGACTCACCTCAACACAAAGCTTGGTCTCTTATTCTATTCTGGAATTGCTCATAGGAGGAGGCTGTGAGCTTATATGGGCATCTTTGTTGCCCCATCACAGTGCCCACACATTGGGGTTCTCTCTGGTTGATAAAAGGTTGCTTCCCTCTGCCTTTGGGTGGGGGGGTGGATCCTGACTGTTGTTTGTGCTTATGCACCAAATGATAGTTCAGAGTACTCACCCTTCTTGGAGTTTTTAAGGGGTGTGTTGGAGAACATTCCCCCTGGGGACTCCCTTATTGTCCTGGGAGACTTCAACACCCATGTGGGCATCAATAGAGTGACCTGGAAGGGTGTGATTGGTAGGTACATGCCTCTCCAGTCTGAACCCGAATAGTGCCATCACAGTCTGTCCATCACAAATGCCATGTTTGAACATAAGGGTGTCCAAAAATGCACTTTGCACCAGGACACCCTAGGCCATAGTTCTTTGATCCACTTTGTCATCATGTCACCAGATTACAGCCGCATGTTCTGGACACTCGAGACATGAAATCCAAATGGGCAATGTTTCATTCCTCAATTGTTGAGGCGGCAGCACATAGCTGTGGCCGGAAGGTCACTGGTGCCTGTTGTGGTGCTCACCCCAGAACCTGGTAGTGGACATCTGCAGTGAAGGGGTTCATCCAGCTGATAAAAGAGGCCGACCAGGTCTTGTCAGCCTGTGGGACTCCCGGGGCAGCAGACAGGTACCAGCAGGCCAAACGTGCTGTAGCCCTAGCTGTCACTGATGCAAAATCGCGGGTGTGGGAGGAATTCAGTGAGGACCTGGAAAGCATTTGGCCTCAAAAATGTTCTGAACCATCATCCGACACCTTAAGAGAGAAAATACTATTTACAGTGGAAGTGGGGACTGCTCACCTCAATTAGGGATGTTGCCAGGAGATACAAAGAATACTTTGAGTACCTCCTCAATCTCGCCAACATGCACTCTGTGGAGGAGGAAGACCCTTCAGTTTTGGGTGGGTGTCCATCTATCATTGAGGCAGAGATCTCTGAAGTTGTCAAAAAGCTCCTTAGTTGGCCACACTCCAGGGGTAAATGAGATCTGCCCCAACTATCTCAGGGTTCTGGATGTTGTAGGGCCATCTTGGTTGGCACGTCTCTGCAACATTGCATGGTTATAAGGTGCCATTCCTCTGGATTTGCAAACTGGGGTGGTAGTTCCCATATTTACAAAGGGAGACCAGAGGTTGTGTTTCAATTATCATGGAATCACAGTCCTCAGCCTACCTGGGAAAGTCTATGCAGGGGTACTAGAGAGGAAGATCTGACCCATGGCTGAACCTTGGATTCAGGAGTAACAATGTGGTTTTTGTCCAGGCTGTGGCACTTTCATGCAACTCTATAAAGTACAGGATCCCAGAGAAGGCTTTGGGAGTTTGTTTAATCTTTCCATGTGAGTTTTGCGGATTTGGAGAAGGCTTTGACCATGTCTCTCAAGCTATCTTAAGGGGTGTGCGCCGAGAGTATGGTGTACTGCAGCCGTTGCTATGGGCCATTCGGTCTCGATATCACTGGAGCCAGATTTCAGTCTGCATTGGTAACAACAGCTTGAATTCATTTCCAGTGAGAGCTGAAGTCCACTGAGGGTGTTCTTTATCACTGATTCTGTTTATGATTTTCATGGACAGACTTTCTAAGAACAGCTGCGACGTTTAAGGGTTCTGGTTTGGTGGCCATAGGATCTGTTTCTGTTTTATGTGGATGATGTTATCCTTTTGGCATCCTTGCAGCTGTGAGGAGGGGGGTCACATACCAGTGTCTCCCCCTGAGGCCGGTCCTAAGCCCGGATAAATGCAGAGGGTTGCGACAGGAAGGGTATCCGGTGTAAAACCTCTGCCACATTTCTCATGCAAATGATCAAAATGAAATTCATACCGCATCGGTCGAGGCCCGGGTTAACAACGACCGCCATCAGTGCTGTTAACCAACAGGGTGCTGGTGAAAATTGGACTACTGTTGTTCGAAGACGTCGAAGAAGGAGAGGCAGGAGGCGTGTCCATAGGCAGAGAGAAAAGAGGAAATCGTGAGTCTAGGACTGAGAGTAGGGACTTTGAATGTTGAACTATGAACGAAAAAACTAGAGAGCTGGCTGACATGATGCAGAGGAGGAAGGTAGACATACTGTGTGTTCAGGAGACCAGGTTGAAAGGTAGCAAGGCTACAAGCTTATGAGCAGGGTTTAAGCTGTTTTTTCATGGTGTGGATGGGAAGAGAAATCGAGTAGGAGTCATCTTGAAGGAGGGGTTTGTCAAGAATGTTCTAGAAGTGAAAAGAGTGTCAGACAGAGTGATGAGTCTCAAGTTAGAAATTGAAGGCGTGATGGTCAATGTTAGTTTGTGCTTATGCCCCACAGGCAGAATGTGAGCTAGAAGAGAAGGAGAGATTCTGGAGTGAATTAGATGAAGTGATGCAGGGTACCCCCAGAGATGAAAGAGTGGTCATTGGTGCAGACTTCAATGGACATGTTGGTGCAGGCAACAGAGGGAACGAGGGAGTGATGGGCAGGTTTGGTATCTAGGACAGGAACACAGAAGTACAGATGTTGATCAATTTTGCAAAAAGGATGGAAATGGCTGTGGTGAATTATTTCTTCCAGAAGAGACAGGAGCATAGGGTGACTTATGAAAGCGGAGGTAGGAGCACACAGGTAGACTACATCTTGTGCAGGTGATGTAAGTTGAAGGAAGTCAGTGACTGCAAAGTAGTAGTGGGTGAGAGTGTTGCCAGACAGCATAGGATGGTGGTGTGCAGGATGACGCTGATGGTGAGGAAGGTGAAGAAGGCAAAAGCAGAGCAGAAGACAAAATGGTGGAAACGGAAAAAGGAAGAGGGTCACGTTGTCTTCAAGGAGGAGTTGAAACAGGCTTTGGGTAGTCAGGATGTTCTTCCAGATGACGGGACAACCACAGCCAATGTGATCAGGAAGACAGGTAGGAGAGTACTTGGTGTGTCCTCTGGAAGGAAAGTACATAAAAATACTTGGTGGTGGAATGAGGAAGTGCAGTAGTGTGTACAGAAGAAGAGGTTAGCTAAGAAGAAGTGGGATGCAGAGAGGACCGAAGAGAGTAAACAGGAGTACAGAGAGATGCAGCGTAAGATGAAGGTAGCGGTGTCAAAGGCCAAACAGAGGGCGTATGATGACTTGTATGATGGGTTGGACAGTAAGGAGGGAGAAAATGATTTATACAGGATAGCACAGCAGGGATGTGCCCCACCACAGCAGTGGTGGTCCAGTGGTATAGGGTGCTGGATCGCTGATCCAAAGGTTGGTGGTTTGAGTCCCACTCTCCACAAGGTTGTCACCCCCCCCCCCCAGTGCGGCTAACTGGGTTATCAAAGGCGGGCCATGTCTCTCACTGTCTATGGTGAGAGGCATGTAAAAGAGCCATTGCTGACTTTCGTAGAAGAGTACGCTGCAAAGTCATCAGTATGTTTCTGTCCCCTGCTAAAAAGGGTTGTGACAGGAAGGGCATCCGGCGTAAAAACCTCTGCCAAATCACATGTGCGAATCAGATGATTCGCTGTGGCGACTCCCGAGTAAAAGGGAAAAACTGAGAGGAAGACAGACAGACAGCAAAGTAGGGAAATAGAGATGGGAAAGACGTGCCGCAAGTGAGAGTGATAAAGGACAGAGAGGGAAATGTATTGACTGATGACAGAAGTGTGCTGGGAAGATGGAAAGAGTACTTTGAAGAGCTGATGAATGAGGAAAATGACAGAGAAATAAGAGTAGAAAGGGTGACTGTTGAGAACCAGGAAGTAGCAAAGATTAGTAAGGGTGAAGTGAGGAGGGCATTGAAGAGGATGAACAGAGGAAAGGCAGTTGGTCCTGATGACATACCGGTGGAGGTATGGAAGTGTCTAGGAGAGGTAGCAGTAGATTTTCTGAGAAGAATATTCAACAAGGTCTTAGAAAGTGAGCAGATGCCAGAGGAATGGAGAAGTGTGCTTGTGCCCATTTTTAAGAACAAGGGAGATGTACAGAGTTGTTGCAACTACAGAGGGATAAAGTTGATGAGCCAAACAATGAAGTTATGGGAAAGAATAGTGGAAGCTAGACTAAGGGCAGAGGTTAGCATTTGTGAACAACAGTTTGGTTTCATGCCAAGAAAGAGCACAACAGATGCATTGTTTGTTTGAGGATGTTAATAGAGACCTACAGAGAAGGTCAGAAGGAGCTGCATTGTGCCTTTGTGGATCTGGAGAAAGCATATGACAGGGTGCCGAGAGAAGAACTGTGGTATTGTATAAGGAAGTCTGGAGTGGCAGAGAAGTATGTTAGAATGGTGCAGGACATGTATGAGAGATGTAAGACAGTGGTGAGGTGTGCTGTCGGTGTGACAGAAGAGTTCAAGGTGGAGGTGGGACTGCATCAAGGGTCAGCTCTGAGCACCTTCTTGTTTGCTATGGTGAAGGACAGGCTGACAGACGAGGTTAGACAAGAATCTCCATGGACTATGATGTTTGCAGATGACATTGTGATCTGTAGTGAGAGCAGAGAACAAGTGGAGGAAAATCTAGAGAGGTCGGGGTATACCCTGGAAAGGAGGACCCGTTCCTGTTGGGTCGGTGAGCTTACAAGGGGCAGAGATAAAGAAGGTGTAGTATTTTAAGTACTTCGGCTCAACAATCCAGAGCAGTCGAGAGTGTGGAAAAGAGGTGAGGAAGCATGTCCAGGCAGGTTGGAATGGATGGAGAAAAGTGTCCGGTGTGATGTGTGATAGGAGAGTATCGGCAAGAATGAAGGGAAAAGTGTACAAGACGGTGATGAGGCCAGCGACGTTGTATGGTTTAGAGACAGTGGCCCTGGGGAAAAGACAGGAGTCAGAGTTGGAGGTAGCAGAGATGAAAATGTTGATGTTCTCTTTGGGAGTAACGAGAATGGATAGGATAAGAAATGAGTACATCAGAGGGACTGCACATGTTAGATGTTTTGGAGACAAAGATGGTTTGTACATGTACAGAGGAGGGATAGTGAGTATATTGGTAGTAGGATGCTGAGGTTGGAACTACCAGGCAGAAGGCCCAGAGGAAGACCAAAGAGAAGATTTATGGATGTGGTGAAGGCGGACATGAAGGTAGTTGGAGTAAGAGTAGAAGATGCAGAGGATAGGGTGAGATGGAGGCAGATCATTTGGTGTGGCGACCCCTGAAGGGAAAAGTCGAAAGGAAAAGAAGAAGAAGAAGAAGAAGAAGATGTTATCCTTTTGGCTTCATCAATCTTGGTGATGTCATATACTCACATAGGTTTTCATACCACTACTATGCAAATGACACTCAGCTTGTTCTCTCTTTTTCTCCCTCAGCTACTGATGTTTTTCCCTGGGTCTCTGCATGTCTGGCAAATATTTATTCATGGATGGCAGCTGACCAGGTTAATCTTACTGAATCCCAGTAAGACTGAATTGCTGTTCAGCCCAGCTGACTCATCCCCACATCAAGATCTTGCAATCTCCTTGGATGATGCTGTGATTTGTCTTTCAGGCACTGCACAAAGTCTTGCAGTAACCATAGATAAAGTAGCATTCACATTGAGAAGAGCCAGTTGTGGTGGCTCAGGCATCTGGTTAGTATGCCTCCCAATGCCTCCCTGGTGTGGTGTTTTGGGCATTGCCAATCTGGACGAGACCCCAGGGTTGACCCAGAACACACTCCACGGACAATGTCTCTCGACCGGTCTGGGAACACCTCAGTGTCCCCCCCCCGGAAGAACTGAAGGAAGTGGCTAAGGAGAGGGATGTCTGGTTCACACACAACTATTCACTCTCACATGTAGGGATACTATGGAAAATATGCAAAGAAATGTCACTGATTAATTTATCTTTAAAAAAAAATAAGTGCAATTTTATTCTACATGAATACATATTTCTAGTAAAAACAAAACACTTGGGAGAGACTTGTTGTGGATATTGAGTGGAGTTTATAAAAACCAAGAGCACTGAAAGTAGCTAACAACTTACTATGAAAAATTATGCGGACACCCATAATCCAATTGCCGTTCCAAGAAGGGAATCACAGATGGACTGGCTATAATGGTAACTCACTGTGACATATGTATTGGCTGTTATGGAAATCTGCTACAAGCTATATATCAACTATGCTGTAAACGAAGACATAAAAGAGAAGTGTGTTCTGCGCTCCATCAGCTTTTGTGATGAACCATGCCAAACCCTTGACAATTGAAAATTTTTCTTTTCAATAAACTGTTATAATGACAACCTCTGCCTGATCATACTTATTTTAGACATTTCCCTAACACACACCAACATGTCACAGAAATTGAGGGCTCATCATCATCATCATCATCATCATCATCATCCCTTCTTATTATTATTCCGGGGTCGGGTCGTGGGATCAGCAACCTAAGCAAAGAAGTCTAAAGGTTCTTCTCCCCAGCCACTTCCTCCAGGTCTTCCGGAGTGACATCAAGGCATTCCCACACAAGCTGAGAGACATAGTGCCTCCATCATGTTCTTGGTCAACTGCAGGGTATCTTTCCGGTTGGACATGTCCAAAACACCACATCAGGAAGGTGTTCGGGAGGCATTCTGACCAGATGCCCGAGCCACCTCAACTGACCCCCTCAATACGGAGGAGCAGTGGTTCTACTCTGAGCTCTCCCCAGATAGCTGAGCTCACCTTATCTCTAAAGGATGAGACCCGCCACCTGAACAGGAAGCTCATTTCAGCCGCTTGTATCCGAAATCATGATCTTTTGGTCACGACCCAAAGCTTGTGACCATAAGTGAAGGTTGGAATGTAGATCAACTGGTAAATTGAGAGCTTTGTCTTGTGGCTCAGCTCCCTCTTCACCACGATGGACCAGTACAGGCTCCGCTTTACAGCAGAGGCTGCAGCAATCCATCTGTTGATCTCTCGCTCCATGCATAGCTCACTCGTGAACAAGGCACCGAGATACTTGAACTTCTCCACTTAGGGCAGGACCTCATTCATGACACTGAGGGTGCATTCCACCCTTATCTGACTGAAAAGCTTGGTCTGGGAATTGGAGGTGGTGATTTTCATGCTGGCCACTTTGTACTCAACTGAGAATCACCCCAATGAGAGCCAGAGGTCCCAGCGTGATGAAGCCGAAAAAACAACGTCATCCGCAAAAATCAGAGATGAGATTCGATGGCCATCAAACCAGAACCCCACAACACCTCGGCTGTGCCTAGAAATTCTGTCCATAAAAGTTTTGACCAGAATCAGTGACAAAGGACAGCCTTGGCATTCTAACACTCAGCGGAAATGAATTTGATCTGTTGTTTTCAATATAGACCAAACTGCGGCTCCAGTGATACAGCGATCAAATAGCCCATCTCAACGGGTCCGGAACTCCCGGAGCACACCCCACAAGATAAACTGAGGGACATGGTCGAAAGCCTTCTACAAATCCACAAAACACATGTGGACAGATTGAGAAAACTCCCATCGCCCTCTCCAAGATCCTGTGGTGCATACAGAGTTGGTCAAGAGTGCTATGGCCAGGATGAAACCACACTGTTCCTCCTGAATATGAGATTCAACTACTGGTTGGATCCTGCTCTACAGTACCCCTTTGTAGACTTTCCCAGGTAGGCTGAGGAGTGTGATTCCTCGATAATTGGAACACACCTAAATGGTGGAGGGGTTGTGTGTCCTAATTATCCTCGGAGCTATGTTGTCAGTGGCATCCTGCCCATGGTAGTGTCACCCAAGGCAAAGAGGTCCTAGATGAAGGTCCAGACAAAGTGCAGTTTCAAATGACTTATATGATGAATAAACAAAAAACAAGGACAGTTTCCCTTGTCCAGACATGGGTCACCGAGGTACCCCCCTGGAGCCAGGCCTATGGGCAGTGCTCGAAGGCGAGAGCCTGATGGTCGGGCTTCTGCCCATGAAGCCCAGCTGAGCCCAGGACGAAAAGGAGACATGGGTCCTCCTGCCCATGGATTCACCACCTGTGGAAGTGGCTACAGGGGTCATGTGCAATGTGAGTTGGATGGCAGCCAAAGGTATGGGTTCTGTCAGACCAATCCTCAGCAACTGATTCTGACTCTTGGCCCACTTAAGGTGGGGGGGGATGGGTCCTGACTGTTATTTGTGCGTATACACCAAATGACAATTCAGACCCCCAGTGCAACTAACTGGGTTATCAAAGGCGGGCCATGTCTCTCACTGACAATGGTGAGAGGCATGAAAAAGAACCATTGCTGACTTTCCTAAAGAGTAGGCTGCAAAGCCGTCAGCATGTTTCTTTGGAGAAGTAGCAAGCATTCCTGCGTTAACCTTCTCTGGAAGAGACCAATTGCTACCCTACCGTAGGGGGATAAGACATGATGATGATGATGATGATGATGATGATGATGATGATGATGATGATGATGATGATGACAGTTCAGAGTACCCACCCTTCTTGGAGTCTTTAGGGGGTGGGTTGGAGAATGCTCCCCTGGGAGACTCACTCATTATCCTGAGAGACTTCAGCATTCATGTGGGTAACGATATCGTAAATTAAAGACTCATCCAGGATAATCCTATTTGGAAGTTTATTGAAGATCATCATTCATCTGAGCTCATCACCAACTTAACTGCTGATCAAGGCTGATCAAATGTGATTAAAATTGATCCACGAGTGATCGACCAACTTAACGAAACAAGTGTGCCTTTGCCACCACTGCTGCCTCAGGCATCTTTCAAATTTAACCATGAACTTAGAATTGAACAAATAGTACCGAGTGTAACTCACCCACAATCACCCACAATCTCAGGGAGCTCTAGAAAGGTTCCACCATACCCTGAAAAACATGATCAAAGGTTAAGCTTTGACAATGAAGAATGCTGGGATCAAGGGATTCCACCGCTACTGTTTGCCACCCGAGAAACGATGCAAGAGTCATTGGGATTCAGCCCTTTTGAGCTAGGGTTCAGACACAGTTTCCTGAGAGATGACTTTAAGAACTGCCTGAAAATGTATATTTCTTATACTATGTGTTGGATTTCAATGAGAAGCTATGTCACATATGCAAATTACCCCACGGAAACCTGCAAGATGCTCAGTGGAAGATGAAGTGATTATCCGATCACCGAAGTGAACACAGCTGTAGTCCAGGAAACAATGTGGGCTGCTGAAGTTGTTACATATCCCTGGCAGTCCTTTGCAAGCCAGATAATATGGTCTCTATGAAGTCATCAGACAAGCCAACGTTGTCAACTACTATGTCGTAAAGACCGTGGACTAATGTAAATCCTCTCAGTTATGTCACATCTACAAACTAAAGACATACCCACCAGAGGACTGTTGATGTCTTAGTGGTGAACAGCAACCCTCATTACAAATCTGAGGAAGCCCCCACCATGGACAATGAGACTGAACAATTCTGACATCTTATCTGGCCCACTACAGAGGCTGAACCACTTACCACTGAAGCACAGACACCAACTAGCCAACCTCCTACTAGAAAAATCATTGTTACATGTTTCCAACAAAACCCACTTTGCTCAACATGATCAAGCTGCACCCATACCGGGTCAACCAAAAGTCCAAATTAGTGCAGAAGGAAGTGACCTATATGCTAGAGCATCGCATCATTGAGCCACGCTAGAGTGATTGGGCCTCACCTTGCATCTCCTAAGCCAGATGGCTCACTCAGATTCTGCATTGACTACCCTAAAGTAAGCATGCTAATGCAAACTGACTCATACCCAATACAAACGATAGACAATTGCATCGACAACATCTGCTACGTAAAACACTTTACAAAGTGTGACCCGTTAAAAGGATGCTGGTGTGTTCCCGCTCACAGAGGTCAAAGCAATATCAACCTCTGTCACTCTAAGTGTTCTATATCAATATAAGGCCATATGCGAGCTTTGGCATGAAGAACTCACCAGTCACTTTCAAGAGGATGATGAACCAATGCCTGGCAGGCCTCGATGACTTTAGAGTACATAGATAATATTGTGTCTTCTTTTCTTCTTTTCCTTTTGGCTTTTCCCTTCAGGGGTCACTACAGCGAATCATCTGTTTCCATCTCACCCTATCCTCTGCATCTTCTACTCTTACAACAACTAGCTTCATGGTCCTCCTTCACAACATCCATAAATCTTCTATTTGGTCTTCCTCTAGGCTTTCTGACTGGTAGTTCCAACCTCAGCATCCTACTATAATACTCACTATCCCTCCTCTGTACATGTACAAACCATCTCAATCAAGCCTCTCTGACTTTGTCTCCAAAATATCTTACATGTGCTGTCCCTCTGATGTACTCATTCCTTGTCCTATCCATCCTCGTTACTACCAAAGAGAACCTCAACATTTTCATCTCTGTGACCTCCAGTTCTGCCGCCTGTCTTTTCCCTCGGGCCACTGTCTCTAAACCATACAACATCGCTGGCCTCATCACCGTCTTGTACACTTTTCCCTTCATTCTTGCCGATACTCTCCTATCACACATCACTCTTGTACACTTTTCTCCATCCATTCCAACCTGCCTGCACGTGCTTCTTCACCTCTTTTCCACACTCTTTATTGCTCTGGATTGTTGAACCTAAGTACTTAAAATCCCCCACTTTCTTTATCTCTGCCCCCTGAAACCTCACCGTTCCTCTTGGGTCCTTGCCGTTCACACACATGTATTCTGTCTTACTGAGACTAACCTTCATTCCCCTCCTTTCCAGGGCATACCTCCACCTCTTTTTCCTCCACTTGTTCTCTGCTCTCACTACAGATCATGATGTCATCTGAAAACATCATAGTCCATGGAGATTCTTGTCTAACCTCGTCTGTTAGCCTGTCCATCACCATAGCAAACAAGAAGGGGCTGAGAGCTGACCCTTGATGCAGTCTCACCTCCACCTTGAACTCTTCTGTCACATCGACAGCACACCTCACCACTGTCTTACATCTCTCATACATGTCCTGCACCACTATAACATACTTATCTGCCACTCCAGACTTCCTAATACAATACCACAGTTCTTCTCTCGGCACCCTGTCATATGATTTCTCCAGATCCACAAAGGCACAATGCAGCTCCCTCTGACCTTCTCTGTACTTCTCTATTAACATCCTCAAAGCAAACACTGCATCTGTGGTGTTCTTTCTTGGTATGAAACCAAACTGTTGTTCACAAATGCTGACATCTGCTCTGAGTCTAGCTTCCACTATTCTTTCCCATAACTTCATTGCATGGCTCATCAACGTTATCCCTCTGTAGTTGCCACAACTCTGCACTTCTCCCTTGTTTTTAAAAATGTGCACAAGCACACTTCTCTTCCATTCCTTTGGCATCCTCTAACTCTCTAAGAGTCTTGTTCAATGTTCTTGTCAAGAAAATCTACTGCTGCCTCTCCTAGACACTTCTATACTTCCACAGTATGTCATCAGAACCAACTGACTTTCCACTCCTCATCCTCTTCAATGCCCTCCTCACTTCACCCTTACTAATCTTTAATACTTCCTGGTCCTCACAGTCACCTCTTCCACTCTTTTTTTCTCTCTCATTTTCCTCATTCATCAACTCTTCAAAGTACTTTTTCCATCTTCCCAGCACACCTGTCATCAATCAATACATTCCCCACTCTGTGCTTAATCACTTTAACTTGCTGCACATTCTTCCCATCTCTATTTCTCTGCTGTGCCAACCTGTATAAATAATGCTCTCCCCCCTTACTGTCAACATACAGTAAGTCATACGCCCTCTGTTTGGACACCACTACCTTCACCTTACACTGTGTCTCCCTGTACTCCTATTTACTCTCTTTGGTCCTCTCAATGTCCCACTTCTTTTTAGCTAACCTCTTCCTTTGTACACACTCCTGTACTCCCATATTCCACCACCAAGATTCCTTGTCTACTTTCCTTCCCGAGGACACACCAAGACCTCTCCTACTTTTCTCCCTGATCACATTTGCTGTGGTCAATCAGTCATCTGGAAGCACTTCCTGACCACCCAACGCTTGTTTCAACTCCTCCTCCAAGACAACATGACACTCTTCCTTTTTAAGTTGCCCCCACTTTGTCTTCAGCTCTGCCTTTGCCTTCTTCACCTTCCTCACCATCAGTGTCATCCTGCACACCACCATCCTATGCTGTTTGGTAACATTCTCACCCACTACTTCTTTGAAGTCACTGAATCCTTTAAATTGCATTGTCTACACAAGATGTAGTCTACCTGTGTGCTCCGACCTCCACTTTTATAAGTCACCCTATGCACCTGTCTCTTCTGGAAGAAAGTATTCACCGCAGCCATTCCCATTGTTTTTGTAAAATCTATCATCCATCCTTCTGTGTTCCTGTCCTGGATACCAAACCTGCCAATCACTTCCTTGTCCCCTCTATGGCCTGCTCCAACATGTCCATTGAAGTCTGCACCGATGACCACTCTCACCTCTGGGGGTACTCTGCATCACGTCATCTAACTAACTCCAGAATATCTCCTTCTCTTCTAACTCACATCCTGCTGATGGGGCATAAGCGCTAACAACATTGAACATCACGCCTTCAATTTCTAATTTGAGACTCGTCATTCTGTCTGACACTCTTTTCAATTCTAGAACATCTGTCATGAATTTCTATGGCAGCATAACTAAAAGAGTGAGAACCAGAAGGAATACAGACATGAGGCATGCTGTGACATTGAGGCAATCAGCCACCCCACTGTCAACAGTCCTGGGTGAGTATGTATCAAATTTCTTTACCCTTAATTTATGACATGTGTCATGACAATAAAGTACAATCTAATCTAATGCAATCTAATCTAATGTAGCGTGAGGGAGAGAGAGAGCAACCCAACATCACAGTTTATCAGAACTCTTCAAGCCTGAGACCCCCAGATCTGACCCTTTCCCTAATAAAAGGCTATTAACAAAACGCTTGACTAAACAAGTAAGTTTTCAGCCTTGTCTTAAAAACAGAGACTGTGTCTGAATTCTGAAAATTAACTGTAAGGTTATTCCATAACCGTTGGTCTGTCTAAGAGAATTTCTGCCCCCTTAAATAATCTTCATTATTCATAGTATCACTAAGCCGCCTGCACCTTTCGATCTAAGGGTGGTGCTGGATCATAAATGAAAAGACGTTCGCTAAGATAATGTGGCATGAGGCAATTAAGTGCTTTCTAGGTTAAGAATAGTATTTTATATTCAATTTGAAATTTAACTGAGAGCCAGTTTGGTGTAAATAAGATCAGGGTGATGATATGCTTGTGTCTTATGGTTCCAGTAACAACTCTCACTGCTGCAATTCTTGACTATTTAAAGCGTCATCAAATCATCCAGACAGTAACATGGTAAAATAATCGAATTTGAAAGAAACAAAAGCATGAACAAGTTTTTCCACATCGTGTAGTGACATATATATATATATATATATATATATATATATATATATATATATATATATATATATATATATATATATATATATATATATATATATATTTATTTATTTATTTATTTGTTTTAGAAGAAAAAAGGCTGCCCAAGTAATATTATCTACATGAGCTTCAAATGAAAGACCAGCATGAATAATCACTCCAACGTCCTTCACTGCTACACATGATGAGACTGACATGTCATCCTTATTTCTAGTTGCCTGAGTACAAACACTTCTGTCTTATCTGAGTTTAAAAGGAGGAAGTTACTAAGCACCCAGTGTCTAATGTCCTTTGTACATTCTTCAACTTTATTAAGCTGATGTATCTCATCTGGCTTTCCTGAAATATATAACTATATTCCATCAGCATAACAATGGAAGCAAATACCATGATCACAAATGATATTACCCAACACAAGCAAGGAGACATAGCCATGGTCGGAGGCCACCACTCGACAATTTGCCATCATAACATGTGCTGTCTCTGTGCTATGGTGAGGCATGAATCTTGACTGATACATTTTGTGATACATTCTGTACATTTGTTTTCTCTATTCTTTTTTATCCTTTTTTTATTTTTGATTTTTTTTTTAACAATTAAAATTACTAAAACTGTTGCCACATCACAAGTATAAAAAAAAAAAAAAACTAATATGTTTCAGGTAACAATATGTTGTTTCCAACATTCATAATGAGCATGCAAATTCCATTTGTACAAATAGGTGTAAAATTGATCAACCATTAATGACCACAGAACATTTTCACATCTAAAAGATATACTATCCAAAAGCTAGCTTGGTGATCATATATGACGAGATATCTAATTCCTCATTTGCTTCCTCTATGAAGTGCTGCAGTTTAATACATGAAATTTAACACAGTCACGTTGTCTATCAATATTATGAGAAAACATAAGCTGTTTAGTAAATACTGTTGGTCAAACCTTTAATTTGTGTCAAAGCAAATAAACATGGGTTTAGTTTGTTCTTTTAGCACTGCAAAGCAAACTCGGGGTGTGTCACACAGCTGATAAAGCATCATTGACAAAAACTGTATTTATGAGGGAGCATTTGTTATTACTACATGGCGTATGCAACAGCAAGCTATAGCCTTAGCTGGTATGGATCAGTTTGGGATGGTCCTTAAAGTAGATACTCTCATCTCTCTCTCTCTCTCTCTCTCTCTCTCTCTCTCTCTC
>CM045739.1:48535000-48557500 GCA_024760905.1 Plotosus lineatus
TTGTTTTAATACTGATGATTTTGGCATGCAGCTCATGAAAACCCAAAATTCCTATCTCAAAAAATTAGCATATTTCATCCGACCAATTAAAAAAAAAAAGTGTTTTTAATAGAAAAAAAAATATGTATTTTGAATAATTATGTTCAGTTATGCACGCAATACTTGGTCAGGAATCCTTTTGTAGAAATGACTGCTTCAATGCGGCATGGCATGGAGGCAATCAGCCTGTGGAAATGCTGAGGTGTTATGGAGGCCCAGGATGCTTCGATAGCGGCCTTAAGCTCATCCACAGTGTCGGGTCTGGTGTCTCTCAACTTTCTCTTCACAATATCCCATAGATTCTGTATGGGGTTCAGGTCAGGAGAGTTGGCAGGCCAATTGAGCACAGTAATATTATGGTCAGTAAACCATTTACCAGTGGTTTTGGCACTGTGAGCAGGTGCCAGGTCGTGCTGAAAAATGAAAATCTCCATCTCCATAAAGCTTTTCAACAGATTGAAGCATGAAGTGCTCCAAAATCTCCTGATAGCTAGCTGCATTGACCCTGCCCTTGATAAAACACAGTGGACCAACACCAGCAGCTGACATGGCACCCCAGACCATCACTGACTGTGGGTACTTGACACTGGATTTCAGGCATTTTGGCATTTCCTTCTCCCCAGTCTTCCTCCAGACTCTGGCACCTTGATTTCCGAATGACATGCAAAATTTGCTTTCATTCGAAAAAAGTACTTTGGACCACTGAGCAACAGTCCAGTGCTGCTTCTCTGTAGCCCAGGTCAGGCGCTTCTGCCACTGTTTCTGGTTCAAAAGTGGCTTGACCTGGGGAATGCGGCACCTGAAGCCCAGTCCACTGCTTCCACAGGTCCTCCAAGGTCTGGAATCGTCCCTTCTCCACAATCTTCCTCAGGGTCCGGTCACCTCTTCTGGTTGTGCAGCGTTTTCTGCCACACTTTTTCCTTCCCACAGACATCCCACTGTGGTGCCTTGATACAGCACTCTGGGAACAGCCTATTCGCTCAGAGATTTCTTTCTTTGTCTTACCCTCTTGCTTGAGGGTGTCAATGATGGCCTTCTGGACAGCAGTCAGGTCGGCAGTCTTACCCATGATTGCGGTTTTGAGTAATGAACCAGGCTGGCAGTTTTTAAAAGCCTCAGGAACCTTTTGCACGTGTTTAGAGTTAATTGGTTGATTGAGATGATTAGGTTAATAGCTCGTTTAGAGTCCCTTTTCATGATATGCTAATTTTTTGAGTTAGAAATTTTGGGTTTTCTTGAGCTGTATGCCAAAATCATCAGTATTAAAACAATTAAAGACCTGAAATATTTCAGTTGGTGTGCAATGAATCTAAAATATATGAAAGTTTAATTTTTATCAGTATATTTATTACATGCACTAAAATATGCTTCTTAAACACATTCTATAGACTGTCTTACTCATTAATACAGTATTAATGTAGTAAAATATAGTAATGATTAAGAAAAACTTTTCAATTTTTACTCTTATTTTTATTTATGATAAAATATAAACATTCTACAGCAGGGGTGTTCAATCCTGCTCCTGGAGATCTACCTTCCAGATGACTTCATTTCCAACCCTAATGTGGCCCATGTGACATGTAACACCCAGTCAGATCTTCATGAGGTGATTGGATGGTTAGGTGGGCGTGATTAGGGTTGGAGCGAATGTCTTCTGGAAGGTAGATCTCCAGGAGCAGGATTGAGCACCCCTGTTCTACAGCATATACTGTTGTAAAGCATTCGTTTTAAAGTCTTTTTCAATTATTATTCCAGTACAGTACCTCAGTTAATTCTTAGAATGTTTGTGAACCTGTCCTGGGGAAGTCCGGAAATTGTTGATTAAGTACTATGTATGTATCACCCTCAGAAAGCTAAAGCTAGCGCTAAAGCACTAAAGCTAAGCTAAAGCACTAGCAGCACTGTGAACACTTTTAATGACAAGGTCATGAGCCACTTCCATAAGGTTTTGAAAAGAAGGCAGAAACAAGCCATGTTAGAAATGTTCTTCAAGAAAAGAAAGGAACATCCTGAAGAAGAGTCATCCATGCAAAGTGCTGGCAAGAGAAAAAAACTTTTGACTGATTTACCTGAAGCTGTTATGGAAGGGAATCCACTTTCCTCTCTCCCTCTGTTTTATAGATGGGGATACACTTCTTCTCTTCTCCAACATTTACATATGCCAACTGCCTCACTACCACAAAGGCTTAAATTTGCATATTTATTGTTCTTCTGCTTTAACTGCGCTGTGGTTTTTATTTTAGTGTCTTATGGTCTCTCACAAAAGTCTCGGTTCTGTTTACAGGGAAGGCACTAAATCACGGTGAAATCGTAATCACTGTTTAGAGATGTGGAGAATTATGGAAATCAAACTAAAGCGGGGACTGGTGGAGCAGAGAGACAGAGAGATCACGGGGAAGAGGGACAATCTTCTAGCACTGGGAAGAGCGCTGATAGTCTTTATAGCCCATGATTAAATGGGATTAGGTGTGTGTGTGTGTGTGTGTGTGTGTGTGTGTGTGTGCGTGCGTGTGTGTGTGTGTGTGTGTGTGTGTGTGTGTGTGTGTGTGTGTGTGTGTGTTTAGCACCCCACCTACGTTTGACAGCCACGCCCCTCTCCAATGCACATTTCAATGAGCAACTCTTTTGTGAGAGACCATAACATACTAAATTATAAACCACAGTGCAGTTAAAGAGTCTCTCACAACACGGACCACAACATAATGTACCATATTCAATAATTTTTTCACTTAATTTGCAGACCTATGGTATGAGTTACGGTAATGTTAACTTCTGTTCAAAAGATGATGGAACGGATGAAGACCATTTACATTAATTCTCATGGGAAAAGAGGATTAGGAATCCAAACAAATCGGAATCTCAACAGCTGTTTGGATTGGACTAAGTTCAAGTACTGAGGCTCCACTGTACAAACTGTAATATTCTGTTATGATAAATGTATCACTGATCACTGTATGTAATGTGATCTCCATGGCATTGTTGCTCCAGTAGATTAGGCTGAAGCTCAGCAACATTAATATTTTAATAAAATGAAGCAGCTGAGGAGCTGAATGTACTGAATTAGCAGACTATAATATCAGTGGACCTTTTCTTCCTCAATGGTGCAGGTATAAAATGGGGACTCAAATAATTGAAAGGGTGTTTCAGGGAGTATGAGGAATCATTTTCACATATGTAGTGGTAATCCATAGTCCTGATCCTAACCCAGTGTAAATCCCTGTGATGTGCTAAAGAAAACTTTATGGCGTGGTTTGATTTTATTTTCATCAATTTAAAATTTTAGTCAAAAAGTTTTGATTTTTCTTAAGTTGGTCATTAATAGCTATAACAGCTGTATGTGCTTCTACTCAATTTCACCTCATGTGGAACAATTGATTGTAATTTTGGGGACTTGTAGCAGTAAAAAAAATTACAGGTGCACCATACAGTTTATGGTAAAGTGTAAAACACTTGTTGAAAAAATAACCTGCTTATGAAATAATGAGGGTGAATGCTGGTGAGTAGCATCAAAATGAAAATGGATGCAGAAAATATCTCAGTAAACAACACTGCCAAAGCCTTTGAATATAATAAATTATATAAATATAATATAAAATGCTCATAACTTTTAGATTTGTAGACTGTCCTGTGACTCAGGAAAAAACTGGTCCAAGTCTGAAGAAGAATTTAACTGAAAGGTTAAAAGTATAGTATCTGGATTTTTACTTGAGTCATGGGTTGGGGTTAGGGGCAACCCCATGCCAGCAAAACGGCATTAAATGTAGTCTGGCCAAAACACAAAACAAATAAAGGGGGTGTTCACCATACAAGTAAATGTTTGTACCCAATTTTTCATATTCGTCCAGCCTGTTAACTGATCTCACTGAAAAGCGAGCACGAGATTAGGTCAAGTTGTCAGTGACGTGTGAGTAGACTTTCTGGCAGGTACCATATTTTTTTGTGTGACGTGTTATTGCTTTATTATGATTTTTCTCTCTAATGAATGACGTGTTGGCAGAGGACAAGGAATCATATTATTGGCCTTGATTGGGAATCACCCTATGGCATACATCAGCAGGAGGTTCTCAGTAACGGTAACTGAGGACAGCACAATTCAAAAGGAGTAGCTCAGTATCAAATGTGTGGTTCTTACCTTTGTTTACTACATATCCTGTTTCAGTCACAAATTATGTTCCAGTCATTCCAAAATCGTTTGCTTCACCTTCTGATGGGTATGTAACTGCAGGGGTAAGCTTAACTATTAATTGTGGATGAAGAGGGCAATTTGAACTAAAGGATAGGACATAATCAGTGATGACCCTTGCCTGTGTCTTATAACTGCCAGTCTACTTACCTGTGTCCCTTTGAGCTTTCCATGATTCTGCTACTGGTAAGAGAATTTGCAGTAATGATTGGCAGAGATGACATGATATACACACTGAGTGTGAACCTGAACCTGATAAAGTAAAAATTGTCAGTATGTTAGTCACAGTTTTCTCCAAATTATAACCAAAGTTAACATACACTGATGACATCAAAAGGCCCTTGCCACATTGCATTTTAGAACTCATTGAGGGAGGACCTCGCTTACTATGACTCGATCCGCATGAACATACCTATTAATTATGCATATAATTACATTATTTTGAGCCTTTGATCAAATCAATTGGCTTACATGTGAGGTTGCTATTCACTGGTGCAGATTTAATCCTCCAAAGTTCAGAGCTTGTTGGCTGTACGTAAGAATCTGCTTCAGTATACACCCCCCACAGACCCCACCCTACCCCACACCCCACCCCACTCCCTGCTCAGGAGGTAGAAGAGTATGTCCAGAACACTGCATCCCAAAATTTTGCACAGTGCCACTGATTCTGGTACCACGTTGCATCATGTGACATAATTCACCAAAACTAACACAAAGTAATACGCATGTACTGACTGGACAAATTCTCTGCCAGGATAATTGTTTCTAGTGGAATCTTCATGAGCAGCATGAAACATAATGGTGCTTTTGTGGTGACTGGGGTATTCACAATGTCATTTCTGCTATTTTTCACATGACCAGCAAACATTGCTGTTAATGCCCAGCTAATCAAAACTGTTCATGAGATGATTTAGTTGCTTAGCTTGCTGACAGTGCCTTGACATCGAATTATAATCATATACAGTATGTGGAAAAGCATTTTCATGTTAATCTGGAACCAAATATCCGGACAATTATTTCCTGTTGCAAGTGTCCTGCATCACTCAGTGTAACCTATCTTTCATAATAACAAAACACAAAGTATAAGGTGAATGCTGGAGGATTTGTCCATCAATTTTTCTGACTTGCTCAAAAGTGTGAGGTATTGTCTCATTTTGTGACTGCTCCATTAGGAAATTCCCTAGGGACATCTCGTTGAAGAGGAAAGAAGCTCAAACAGATCGCTTTTGGACACAAACCTGTTGGTTTGATTACAACCCGACACCACAAAAATTTGATATGTAATCCTCTGATATTCATTGCCACTGGCATGGCTGAAACCGTAATCAGTGTGGCTGTTTTAATGAGGTGAGCTTGATTCTGGAACAGCCCGCACATATATATATATATATATATATATGGATAGAGGATTTTCTGAGTAGATCCTTCCGTAGGAGAGTGCTCAATACTTTTTGGTATAGCAAATAACAAAAGGACAGGACAAAGACTTTCTATTGAAACTCCATTTATCACTACAGATCTGTTTCGAGGGCTGGTGAAACCATCCTCTCTCTTCAGCTGATTATAGAAGAACTTCTTCTATAATCACCTGAAGAGAGAGGATGGTTTCACCACCCCTCGAAACAGATCTGTAGTGATAAATGGAGTTTCAATAGAAAGTCTTTGTCCTGTCCTTTTGTTTATATATATATATATATATATATATATATATATATATATATATATATAGAGAGAGAGAGAGAGAGAGAGAGAGAGAGACATATATAGATATATATATATATTTTTTTTTTTCTTCTTTTCCTTTCAGCTTTTCCCTTCAGGGGTCGCCACAGTGAATCATCTGCCTCCATCTCATCTCACCCTATCCTTTGCATCTTCTTCTCTTATACCAGCTACCATCATGTCCTGCTTCACCAGCACATCTATGAATCTTCTCTTTGGTCTTCCTCTAGGCCTTCTGCCTGGTAGTTCTAACCTCAGCATCCTACTACCAATATACACACTATCCCTGCTCTGTACATGTCCAAACCATCTCAATCTAGCTTCTCTGACTTTGTCTCCAAAACGTCTTACATGTGCTGTCACTCTAATGTGCTCATTCCTGATACTATCCATCCTCGTTACTCCCAAAGAGAACCTCAACATTTTCATCTCTGCTACCTCCAGCTCTGCCTCCTGTCTTTTCCCCAGGGCCATTGTTTCTAAACCATACAACATCGCTGGCCTCACTGCCGTCTTGTACACTTTTCCTTTCATTCTTGCCGATACCCTCCTATCACACATCACTCCTGACACTTTTTTCCAACCATTCCAACCTGCCTGCACACGCTTCTTCACCTCTTTTCCGCACTATCCATTGCTCTGGTTTGTTGAGCCTAAGTACTTAAAATCCTCCACCTTTCTTATCTCTGCTCCCTGTAATCTCACCGTTCCTCTTGGGTCCTTGTCATTCATGCACATGTATTCTGTCTTACTGAGACTAACCTTCATTCCCCTCCTTTCCAGGGCATACCTCCACCTCTTTTTCCTCCACTTGTTCTCTGCTCTCACTACAGATCACGAAGTCATCTGCAAACATCATAGTCCATGGAGATTCTTGCCTAACTTCGTCTGTCAGCCTGTCCATCACCATAGCAAACAAGAAGGGGCTCAGAGATGACCCTTGATGCAGTCCCACCTCCACCTTGAACTCTTCTGTCACACCGACAGCACACCTCACCACTGTCTTACATCTCTCATACATGTCCTGCACCACTCTAACATACTTCTCTGCCACTCCAGACTTCCTCATATAATACCACAGTTCTTCTCTCGGCACCCTGTCATATGCTTTCTCCAGATCCACAAAGGCACAATGCAGCTCCTTCTGACCTTTTCTGTACTTCTCCATTAACATCCTCAAAGCAAACACTGCATCTGTGGTGCTCTTTCTTGGTATGAAACCAAACTGTTGTTCATAAATACTGACATCTGCCCTTAGTCTAGCTTCTACTATTGTTCCCCATAACTTCATCGTATGGCTTATCAACTTTATCCCTCTGTTGTTGCCACAACTCTGCATGTCTCCCTTGTTCTTAAAAATGGGAACAAGCACACTTCTCCTCCATTCCTCTGGCATCTGCTCACTTTCGAAAACCTTGTTGACTATTCTTGTCAGAAAATCTACTGCTACCTCCTCTAGACACTTCCATACCTCCACCGGTATGTCATCAGGACCAACTGCCTTTCCACTCTTCATCCTCTTCAATGCCCTCCTCACTTCACCCTTACTAATCTTTGCTACTTCCTGGTCCTCAACTGTCACCCCTTCTACTCTTTTTTCTCTCTCATTTTCCTCATTCATCAGCTCTTCAAAGTACTCTTTTCATCTTCCCAGCACACTTTTGTTATCTGTCAATACATTTTCCTCTCTGTCCTTTATCACTCTAACTTGCTGCACGTCTTTCCCATCTCTATTTCTCTGCTGTGCTAACCTGTATAAATCATGTTCTCCCTCCTTACTGTCCAACCTATCATACAAGTCATCATAGGCCCTCTGTTTGGCCTTTGACACCGCTACCTTCACCTTACGCTGTGTCTCCCTGTACCACCAAGTACTCTCCTACCGGTTTCCCTGATCATATTGGCTGTTGTCCAGTCATCTGGAAGCACTTCCTGACCACCCAAAGACAGTTTCAACTCCTTCTTGAAGACAACACGACACTCTTCCTTTTTCAGCTTTCACCACTTTGTCTTCTGCTCTGTCTTCGCCTTTTTCAGCATCCTATGCTGTTTGGCAACACTCTCACCCACTACTTCTTTACAGTCACTGATTTCCTTCAAATTACATCGCTTACACAAGATGTAGTCTACCTCTGTGCTCTTACCTCCGCTTTCATAAGTCACTCTATGCTCCTGTTTCTTCTTGAAGAAAGTGTTCACCACAGCCATGTCCATCATTTTTGCAAAATCGATCAACATCTGTCCTTCTATGTTCCTGTCCTGGATACCAAACCTGCCCATCACTTCCTCGTCCCCTCTTTTGCCTGCACCAACATGTCCATTGAAGTCTGCACCAATGACCACTCTTTCAGCTCTGGGGGTACTTTGCATCACTTCATCTAACTCACTCAAGAATCTCTCCGTCTCTTCTAGCTCACATCCTGCCTGTGGGGTATAAGCACTAACAACATTGACCATCACGCCTTCAATTTCTAACTTGAGATTCATCACTGTCTGACACTCTTTTCACTTCTCGAACATTCCTGACAAACCCCTCCTTCAAGACCCCTACTCCATTTCTCTTCCCATCCACACGTGATAAAACAGCTTAAACCCTGCTCCTAAGCTTTGAGCCTTGCTACCTTTTCACCTGGTCTCCTGAACACACAGTATGTCTACCTTCCTCCTCTGCATCATGTCAGCCATCTCTCTAGCTTCATCGTTCATAGTTCCAACATTCAAAGTCCCTACTCTCAGTCCTTGACTCATGCCTTTCCTCTTCTCTCTCTGCCTATGGACATGCCTCCCACCTCTTCTTCTTCGACGTCTTCAACCATCAGTAGTTCAATTTCCACCAGCACCGTGTTGGTTAACAGCACTGATGGCGGTCGTTGTTAACCCGGGCCTCGACCGATCCGGTATGAATTTTATTTTGATCATTTACATGAGAAATGTGGCATTTGTTTTACTACGGATGCCCTTCCTGACGCAACCCTCTGCATTTATCCGGGCTTGGGACCGGCATAAGGGGGAGAGACACTGGGTGGTGCCCCCCCGCCTCATGGCTGCATTCTGATGCATTGATCTGATCATTGATTCTGATGATGATCCATATGGACTTTAATATACACAGAACCTGTGAAGATGCCTTTTCACTGCGAGTGATATCAACTCTTTTTTACTGAAATAATTTAGAACTGCAATTCGCATTACAGTTATAAGAAAACTAACTTGATTTCATGCTGAACTATAGTGAAGTTAATACTACAATAGTTATATTTTCATCTGGTTTCATTCAAAATGAGGATGGATTTCCCTGTTGAGTCTAGTTCCTCGTAATGAGTTTTTTCCTTGCACCACTGCCACAGATGTCTTCATTATGGATGTGTCGGGTTTGTAAAATTGTATGAAATTTGTTTTTACTATGCGAAACTGCTTTGTGAATATATTAACTGTACAAAGAGATGTATAAATAAAACTGAATTGACTTGACTTGAATTGAATCGAATCAAATCGAATTGAATTGAATTTAGTTGAATTGAATTGAAAAATGGAAACTTGAATGTACACAATACATGCTCTGGTGCTTGATGCTTTGTGCAAAGATAAATTTGAATCGCCTTTTTTATGCTCACTGTTATTAGGGTCTGGATTTAGACCATATTCAGTACCGCTTACATAAAGAATTTTTTGGTAAACAAAAATGCTTTTCAGTAGCTATGCTGATATTTTTGAAAACAAAACTTAAATAAATAAATAAAAAAACACCAGCATAATAAGTTAAAATTGAAAATAAGCACAACTCACTAAGATCTTGTGTGGACCTCTGCTTTTGGCTTTGCTAAATTGCTAGAGCTATAAACAGCTTCCAGAAAAAGTAAAATAGTATTAATGCAGCTTGCATATTGCATAAATAGATCCAACCCTCCAAACTACACACTTTTTTAATGTAGTTTTTGAGTGCAATAAATATTACAATATTCCACTTCTAGGTGAGTACATTTTCAGTAAACTCTTTTTTTATACGCCTTTTGCTCAAATTGATTACAAAGTGGGTGTTTCAAGTGAGTCACTACTTTAACCCCTTAAACCTCTGCGATTGGACCTGCATCCCTTGCTCTCATCTGCATATAACAATGCCATTAATTGACAGAATAATTAATCTGTATTATTAATGGGGTTCTGTATTACTGGGCAGCATGGTGGTGGTGTGCAGAGCAAGTCCACTTCACAGCAAAAAGGTCTTGAGTTCAAGTCCTGGGCTCAGTTAGTGTGTGGAGTTTACATTGTCCCTGTGCTTGTCTTTCTATTCTTTGGGTAGTCTGGTTTCCTCCTACAGTCCAAAGAAATGCAAATTATGCTACCTTCCTTTCAAAATTACTAAGTGTGTGGTTTGTGCATGCGTTTGCTCTAAGATAGACTGCCGAGCTGTTCATCATTCCCTAGGATTGGTTGAGATAGGCTGCAACATAAACCAATGAATAGTTACATACACAGTCCTTGGGGGTTGGAAATAAAAGTACAGTAGGCCCTCGATATTCGCGGGTGCTCGGTTCCGGCCACTCCCGCGAATGAAGATGATCCGCGAGTACTGTACCCGGAATTAAAACCCCATGTATCATATTACATGCGTGAATGAGCAAGTGTATCTATTACATGCTCTAAAATATGCTTCTTAAAAACATTCTGTAGACAGTCTTACTCATTAATACAGTATTAATGTAGTAAAATATAGTAATCATAAAGAAAAACTTAATTTTTACTGTGATATTTATTGATAATAAAATATAAACACTATACAGCACATACAAGTCCTTCTCAAAAAATAAGCATATTGTGATAAAGTTCATTATTTTCTGTAATGTACTGATGGAAATTAAACTTTCATATATTTTAGATTTTGGCATACAGTTCATGAAAACCCAAAATTCCTATCTCAAAAAATGAGCATATCATGTTCAGGTAGTCTAAACGAGCTATTAACCTAATCATCTGAATCAACCAATTAACTCGAAACACCTGCAAAAGATTCCTGAGGCTTTTAAGAACTCCCAGCCTGGTTCATTACTCAAAACCGCAATCATGGGTAAGACTGCTGACCTGACTGCTGTCCAGAAACCCATCATTGCCACCCTAAAGCAAGAGGGTAAGACACAGAAAGAAATCTCTGAGCGAATAGGCTGTTCCCAGAGTGCTGTATCAAGGCACCTCAGTGGGACGTCTGTGGGAAGGAAAAAGTGTGGCAGAAAATGCTGCACGACCAGAAGAGGTGACCAGAGCCTGAGGAAGATTGTGGAGAAGGGCCGATTCCAGATCTTGGGGGACTTGTGGAAGCAGTGGACAGTCTGGAGTAGAAACATCCAGAGCCACCGTGCACAGGCATGTGCAGGAAATGGGCTACAGGTGCCGCATTCCCCAGGTCAAGTCACTTTTAAACCAGAAACAGCTGCAGAAGAAAGTTCTTTTTTTCAGGTGAAAGCAAATTTTGCATGTCATTCGGAAATCAAGGTGCCAGAGTCTGGAGGAAGACTGGGGAGAAGGAAATGCCAAAATGCCTGAAGTCCAGTGTCAAGTACCCACAGTCAGTGATGGTCTGGGGTGCCATGTCAGCTTCTGGTGTTGGTCCACTGTGTTTTATCAAGGGCAGGGTCAATGCAGCTAGCTATCAGGAGATTTTGGAGCACTTCATGCTTCCATCTGCTGAAAAGCTTTATGGAGAAGAAGATTTCATTTTTCAGCACGACCTGGCACCTGCTCACGGTGCCAAAACCACTGCTAAATGGTTTACTGACCATGGTATTACTGGGCTCAATTGTGGGATATTGTGAAGAGAAAGTTGAGAGACACCAGACCCAACACTGTGAATGAGCTTAAGGCCACTATCGAAGCATCCTGGGCCTCCATGACACCTCAGCAGTGCCACAGGCTGATTGCCTCCATGCCATGCCGCATTGAAGCAGTCATTTCTGCAAAAGGATTCCCGACCAAGTTTGGAGTGTATAAATGAAAATAATTATTTGAAGGTTGGCCTTTTTTGTATTAAAAACACTTCATTTTTTTATTGGTACGATGAAATATGTTATTTTTTGGATGTAGGGAGTTTTGTTTTTTCTTTACTCTTTTGCCAAAATTAACAATATTAAAACAATAAAAGGCTTGAACTACTTCAGTTGTGTGTAATGACTCTAAAATATATGAAAGTCTAATGTTTATCAGTACATTACAGAAAATCATGAACTTTATCACAATATGCTACTTGTTTTGAGGACCAGTATATATATATATATATATATATACATACACACACACACAGTCGGCCCCCTGCATTAATCCATTCCAGCGCTTTTTTCGTAAAGCGTGAGTTTCATAAGTAGAGGGGCATTTTACATGTAAAGCCCCTGATTCATCCCAAGGCTCCCAAGACTACCCCATAAACCCTTTAAAAATGATAAAAGTACACCAATTTTGTATGAAATATGTGCTAAAAGTAAAAGAAAATTATTTATTAAATGATTTAAACATTTCATTAACATATTGAACGATTTTATTAACCTTTTTATTAATTAAACCATTATTAAACATTTTTAACACACACACACACACACACACACACACACACACACAAAATACGCAACATGCAGCTGATGGACCAATTCTGTTTAAATGTACGGGATGTTTTTTTTAATGTGGAATTACAGTACCTGTTTGAAAGATCAGAAGTCCTCATTCAATATTAACCAAGTTAGAAATTGAAGGCATGATGTTCAATGTTGTTAGTGCTTATGCCCCACAGGCAGGATGTAAGCAAGAAGACAAGGAGATATTCTGGAGTGAGTTAGCTGAAGTGATGCAGAGTACCCCCAGAGGTGAAAGAGTAGTTATTTGGGAAGACTTCAATGGACGTGTTTTTGCAGGAAACAGAGAGGGACAAGGAAGTGATGGGTAGGTTTGGTATCCAGGACAGGAACACAGAAGGACAGATGTTGGTAGATTTTGCAAAAAGAATGGACATGGCTGTAATGAATACTTTCTTCCAAAAGAGAGAGGAGCATAGGGTGACTTCTAAAAGTGGAGGTAGGAGCACACAGGTAGACTACATCTTGTGCAGGCGAGGTAATTTGAAGGAAGTCAGTGACTGCAAAGTAGTAGAGGGTGAGAGTGTTTCTAAACAGCATAGGATGGTGGTGTGCAGGATGATGCTGATGGTGAGGAAGGTGAAGAAGGCAAAGGCAGAGCAGAAGACAAAGTGGTGGAAGCTGAAAAAGGAAGAGTGTCGGGTTGTCTTCAAGGAGGAGTTGAAACAGGCTTTGGGTGGTCAGGAAGTGCTTCCAGATGAGTGGACAACTACAGCTAATGTGATCAGGGAGACAGATAGGAGAGTACTTGGTGTGTCATCTGGATGGAAAGTAGATAAGGAGACTTGGTGGTGGAAGTGCAGGAGTGTGTACAAAGGAAGAGGTTAGCAAAGAGGTTAGCTAAGTGAGACATTGAAAGAACCGAGGAGAGTAAACAGGAGTACAGGGAGACACAGCGTAAGGCGAAGGTAGCAGTAACAAAGGCCAAACAGGGGCGTGTGATGACTTGTATGCTCGGTTGGAAAGTAAAATGGGAGAAAATGATTTATACAGGTTGGCACATAAATAGATGTAGAGATGGGAAGGACATGCAGCAAGTTTGAGTGATTAAGGACAGAGAGGGAAATGTATTGACTGATGACCGAAGTGTGCTGGGAAGATGGAAAGAGTACTTTGAAGAGCTGATGAATGAGGAAAATGAGAGAGAAAAAAAGAGTAGAAGAGGTGACTGTTGAGGACCAGGAAGTAGCAAAGATTAGTAAGGGTGAAGTGAGGAGGGCATTGGAGAGGATGAAGAATGGAAAGGCAGTTGGTCCTGATGACATACCGGTAGAGGTATGGAAGTGTCTAGGAGAGGTAGCAGTAGATTTTCTGGCAAGAACATTCAACAAGGTCTTAGAGAGTGAGAGGATGCACTTGAACTTGAACTCTTCTGTCACACCGACAGCACACCTCACCAGTCTTACATCTCTCATACATGTCCTGCACCACTCTAACATACTTCTCTGCCACTCCAGACTTCCTCATGCAATATCACAGTTCTTCTCTCGGCACCCTGTCATATGCTTTCTCTAGATCCACAAAGGCACAATGCAGCTCCCTCTGACCTTCTCTGTACTTCTCCATTAACATCCTCAAGGCAAACGCTGCATCTGTGGTGCTCTTTCTTGGCATGAAACAAAACTGTTGTTCACAAATGCTGACCTCTGCCCTTAGTCTACCTTCCACTATTCTTTCCCATAACTTCATCGTATGGCTCATCAACTTTATCCCTCTGTAGTTGCCACAACTCTGCACGTCTCCCTTGTTCTTAAAAATGGGCACCAGCACACTTCTCCTCCATTCCTCTGGCATCCTCTCACTCTCTAAGACCTTGTTAAATGTTCTTGTCAGAAAATCTACTGCTGCCTCTCCTAGACACTTCCATACCTCCACCGGCATGTCATCAGGACCAACTGCCTTTGCATTCTTGATCCTCTTCAATGCCCTACTCACTTGACCCTTACTAATCATTGCTACGTCCTGGTCCTCAACAGTCACCTCTTCGACTCTTTTTTCTCTCTCATTTTCCTAATTCATCAGCTCTTCAAAGTACTCTTTCCATCTTCCCAGCACACTTTCATCAGTCAATACATTTCCCTCTCTGTCCTTTATCAATCTAACTTGCTGCACGTCCTTCCCATCTCTATTTCTCTGCTGCCAACCTGTATAAATCATTTTCTCCCTCTTTACTTTCCAATCGAGCATACAAGTCATCATACGCCCTCTGTTTGGCCTTTGACACCGCTACCTTCGCCTTACGCTGTGTCTCCCTGTACTCATGCTTACTCTCTTCGGTTTTCTCAATGTCCCACTTCTTCTTTGCTAACCTCTTCCTTTGTACACACTCCTGCACTTCCTCATTCCACCACCAAGTCTCCTTATCTACTTTCCTTCCAGATGACACACCAAGTATTCTCCTACCTGTCTCCCTGATCACATTAGCTGTAGTTGTCCAGTCATCTGGAAGCACTTCCTGAACACCCAAAGCCTGTTTCAACTGCTCTTTGAAGACAACCCGACACTCTTCCTTTTTCAGCTTCCACCACTTTGTCTTCTGCTCTGCCTTTGCCTTCTTCACCTTCCTCACCATCAGCATCATCCTGCACACCACCATCCTATGCTGTTTGGCAACACTCTCACCCGCTACTACTTTGCAGTCACTGACTTCCTTTAAATTACATCGCCTGCACAAGATGTAGTCTACCTGTGTGCTCCTACCTCCACTTTTATAAGTCACCCTATGCTCCTCTCTTCTGGAAGAAAGTATTCACCACAGCCATTTCCATCCTTTTTGCAAAATCTACCAACATCTGTCCTTCTGCGTTCCTGTCCTGGATACCAAACCTGCCCATCACTTCCTCGTCCCCTCTCTTGCCTGCACCAACATGTCCATTGAAGTCTGCCCCAATGACCACTCTTTCACCTCTGGGGGTACTCTGCATCACTTCATCTAACTTCCTCCAGAATCTCTCCTTCTCTTCTCGGTCACATCCTGTCTGTGGGGCATAAGCACTAACAACATTGACCATCACACCTTCAATTTCTCACTTGAGACTCATCACTCTGTCTGACATCTTTTCACTTCTAGAACATTCCTGACAAACTCCTCCTTCAAGATGACTCCGACTCCATTTCTCTTCCCATCCACACCATGATAAAACAGCTTAAACCCTGCTCCTATGCTTCTAGCATTGCTACCTTTCCACCTGGTCTCCTGAACACACAGTATGTCCACCTTCCTCCTCTGCATCATGTCAGCCAGCTCTCTACCTTTTTCTGCCATAGTTCCAACATTCAAAGTCCCTACTTTCAGTCCTCGACTCATGCCTTTCCTCTTCTCTCTCTGGCAATGGACACGCCTCCCGCCTCTCCTTCTTCGACGTCTTTGACCAACAGTAGTCTAATTTCCATCAGCACCCTGTTGGTTAACAGCACTGATGGCGGTCGTTGTTAACCCGGGCCTCAACCGATCCGGTATGTCATTCTTTCTTGTGATTCGCATAGTTTATTTGGCATTTGTTTTATGCCGGATGCCCTTCCTGACGCAACCCTCTGCATTTATCCGGGCTTGGGACCGGCGTGAGGGAGAGACACTGGTTGCCCCCCCCCCCCCGCTGCATTAGTTATCAAATTGTAATAAATTGTTATATTCATAGCAAAATTTTCCATCGGAATTTTTTTTTTTTTTTTAATGATCATCATGATTATTGATTTCCCTTACGAGTGTCACATTTGAATCTCACCCAACCTCATACATTCATTCCTATCAAATCGTTGACATCTTTTTTAGTTTGTTTGTTTGTTTGTTTGTTTGTTTGTTTGTTTGTTTGATGGTTTGTTTTTGTTTTTTTGTTTTTGTATTTTTGTTTTTTTGTCATGGTGTGAAGCAATTTGCATTTGCTAGAATTTATTTATTTATTTGTTAATTTCTTAATTTATTTTTATTTTTATTTATCATTCTTATTATTATTTTTTGGTTACCAAAATTTTTTAAAGATTTTCACTAAGAATCCCACACATTACTTCAGCCAAAATTTGATGTCTTAATACCCTGGCTGTACTGTTTGGGCAAGAGAGCCAAGCGTGTTGGAAAAGGACTACAGATCCTGCCATTGTACTGCTGTCAAGTCTGCTACTTATAAGCAGATGAAGCTGTCAGATTATTCATATATGTTTAGTGAAAGCCTTCCCCACCCCACTGTTCATACCCCTCCAAAACCCACCCAAACCTTCCCTACTCGCTCTCTCTCTCTCTCTCTCTCTCTCTCTCTATCTCTCTCTCTCTCTCTCTCTCTCTCTCTCTCTCTCTCTCAAGAAAAAGCAAGCAAAAAAGAAGCTGGCATTGAAAGGACAGGGTTGACAGGCTGGACGCTGGGGGTCAAAGGCCAAACACATCTTGAAAGCAAAACTCTCTTCCTTCTGCAACCTGTTTCATTACATGTCAGACATCACTGGCTCCATGTGAGATTTAGGGTCAGCTTCAGTCATGACTCGAAGCTCCTTGCCTTGCTGAGCCACCACCACCATGTGGTCCCAGGGAGCCCAAATTATAATGTGAAAAGCTTGGCTGACCGGAGGCATTCCTCATGCCCCTTCCCACACAAACATTTCTCCTTTCTCATGACAGTTCCACTGAGACTACTTTATGTTTTTCTTTCATGTTTTCCACCCCCAGCCTATTCTATTTTGAATTGATTATTAAACAACATAGACTTGGGCCTGTCAAGACAGCAATACACTTGACTGACAACTGGAGGCATCAGTCTAGGCAACATGGGGTTAAATTCGATTTTCTGCCTGTTCCCCTACTGTTGTCTTGAGGAATTTAAAGCCACTTGCCTGATGTGTTCTGATGGATCAATTATCTATCATAATATGAAAAGTAGCTCGAGTCTAAACAGAAGGGATACAAGACACCTGTCAACATCATCTATTAGTAAGAGGAAATTTAATGAATCAGAAACAACTCATTAATTATCTGCTGTAGGCTTATAAAAGGAGCATTGCTTGGTTTGAAATAAATACAAATAGTTTAAATATCACAAAATAAGACCCCTAGATAAGCAACTTATATATAATTATCCCAATATAATAATGTGGGGCCAGTGGTGTAGTGGTTAGTGTTCTGGGCTCATGGTTGGGAGGTTGTGAGTTCAAATCCCTGTGACACCCCCACTGTGCTAAGACCCCTGTGCAAAAAGGTCTTAACCACAAGTGTGCTTCTGTTCACCAAGCAGTATAAATGGGTGCCAGTAAAAATATACAGGGAAGGTAACCTGCGATGGACTAGCTTCCCATCCAGGAGAAGTTTGTACTCCTAGTTGTGTAACGCTACAGAATCCAGGGATAAGCACTGGTCCGATGAGCCTCTGGGCTCCAGTGTAAAAAGCCCAATGGACTTTACCTTTTTTTTACCAATATAATAATAATAATAATAATAATAATAGAAATTATATAGTATAACTGTGATATGGATAGTAATTACAGATTTTAACAATTATATATATTTTTTTTCTGTAAAGTTGTGCATGTACAGTATGGGAAGTCTCCCTTGATTTCATTTCAAGAAATACAAACACTAGAAATGTCAACATGTGTCTTGTTAGAGATGATCATGTGAGAAAGATGTGTGAGAGCATCTTGACAAAGATGTGTGCCAGTATTTCAGACTTTATTGGGATTATCATTGGTATAATTTACTTGATATCACTATAAGATTTGATAGGAGGAGATTCTTCGATTTCTTAAAGGAATGCACTGAACTGCTTGTATCAGGACTCCTATTTTTAATTTAGATTAGCAGGTCCGTTTGTGTGTGTGTGTGTGTGTGTGTGTGTGTGTGTGTGTGTGTGTGTGTGTGTGTGTGTGTGTGTGTGTGTGTGTGTGTGTGTATGGGATGTCTGCAATAGATAGAGCTGTCATCCTTCAGATGTGGACGGGTAATCTCTAGCTAGGCCCAGGCTAGCAGACCTCTAGCCTAAAGGGATTGAATCAGTGTCAGCACCTTTGGCTCAGGGGTCACTTTCTTCTCTAGTCGGCTCCCTCTGACAAAAGCAGATTTCTCTCTCTCTCTCTCTCTCTCTCTCTCTCTCTCTCTCTCTCTCTCTCGCTCTCTCGCTCTCTCATTCACTCCACAGCCTCTCCCTTCTGGTTTTTATTCCTCTTTATTGAAATCATCGGCTGCAAAAGAAGGCACCTTCATTTGAGACGTGAATGCTTTTTTTTTTTTAATTCAAATGTGGCCATGACAGGGACATGGAGAAATTCATGGAGGGAGTTTAAAACTCCAGACCAAGAAGCGAATGACAACTTTGCAGATTATTCTCTCTCTCTCTCTCTCTCTCTCTCTCTCTCTCTCTCTCTCTCTCTCTCTCTCTCTCTCTCTCTCTGTCAGCCAGGACTGTAATATTGAACAAAGCAAGTAGGACATTAATAAGCAACAGGCTCATAAGAGCTCCTCCACATAGAGTCCATGAACTTGGAGAGACATGAAGAGGTGGAATCTGAGTTTAGAGATAAAACATTTCATATTTTAATGTGTCTATTTCAATTTTCTTTAAGGGCTGAAAAAAATACAAAATCTCTCAGGATATCAAGCATATATATATATTTTTTTATCATTATCTGAACAACTGTATGAACTTTCAGTAAGAATAACTAACAGGAAAATATTTATCTAATAAATAATATAGAAAAGTAAATTCTTGGCAGAAAGGAAAAAAAAAAGTCTACTCACAGTTATAAATAACTTAAGTATTAATGTGGCATCGAGCACACGTTGCTGCTGGTTAGATTTTGCTACCGTGTTAATGTAATGGAATATCAATGATAATAAGGGCATGAAACTAAAAGTACCCACCCCCACAGAAACTCGCAAACCTCACACATAAGAAATCAGTAGGCTAAGTGGCATTTTCTCACTTTTGCAATGTGATATAATTGCTGAAGCAAACACCCTGTATTTTCAGGTAGTTAATGGTCAAGGGAGAAACGACAACAGTGAAAGTCATAATCATGTCCACTGGTTGTCTTTTAGGGCTGGGCTTTAAGACACTAATAGGACTCCAGAGGGGCAGCATGCACCTTCACACCCTGCCTCAAACCTGTTAGCACTGCTAATGAGCAAACTTATCAGACCAGCAGAAGCACTGAGTTGTACGATTCAAATTGGCCTAATAAAGATCTAATCTTCTGCACATGACTGACAGTAAAGGTAATCAGTTAGGACAGAATCTGGCAATACTGTCTGCTTTCAAATACAGTGAGTGCCTCAATGAGATGTGTTCAGCAATAAAAGATGGGGCTATTTAGTGCAGCTTAGTCACACATGACAGGAAGTTTCCTAACTGTCACAGTGACAACATGAACTTGCCTTTTTGTTAAAAAAAATCTTCTCAGTTTTTGTTTTAGGTGATTCTCTCTCTCTCTCTCTCTCTCTCTCTCTCTCTCTCTCTCTCTCTCTCTCTCTCTCTCTCTCTCTCTATCAGAAACCTTTTCCCTCTCTCTTTCTTAGAAGCCTGTTCTTTCTCCATCTGTCCGCTGGCCATTGATCTGCCTACTAACGCATCAGTCTGTTTAACATCTGCTACAAGTAGCTAGAGCTCAGGTAACTAACTCTCATGCTCTGCACCGTTTATTGATCCCTGTGTCCACCTGCATGAACATCTGCTCCAGTATGTCTTTTGTGGAACAAACATTTACCTTTTCACTTTCTCCAATTGTGCTGAAAACAGTCGTACTGCTCCTGCACAATGGGACTCTTTCAATACACAATACAATATTACCATTAATACTTGTGTTTCTGCATGCACAACTAATAAATAATTTCTTATTGGGTGAGCAAACATTATGTAATGATTAATGATATCAGATTTTATTATTCGTATTTCATTCCACACTCTGTACTACATAGAATTAAAAAAAAAAAAAACGTTTTGTATTGTTTGCATTAAAAACATTTGATGTTCCCAGTGACATGCATGCAGGCTTGAAAGTTGCTATCAGTGGTGAATGCATTCGAACACTAGTTGTTTAGGACACGGGTTAAGAATACCATCACTTCAACTCTGTTGGCAGGAATCCATTTTGTTCTTATATTTTATTGATTTTTTAGGATAAATTATTGCATATTTATATTACTGAATAAGCTTTTCAGAATAAATTAGAATAATTCATGAGTTTTTATTGTGAAAAATGAATTCAGTTCATGACGATGATGATGATGATGATGATGATGATGATGATGATGATGATGAATTCAGTCCTCATACATACAATGGTGTACAACAATATAATAGAAATGATAGGCAAGTTGAATCACACATTATATTATAAAATTTAAGTTCTTATGAACATTACTCATTTATAACATTTTTAAAAAATGTATGATATTATGAGGTTTAAAAGTTTCAGGGAGAACATGATAAGTCTGGTGTTTTTCTGAATTTCACTGGCTTACTGTATATCTTTTTTCTATGCAGTTTATATATCATTCAGTGTTAAACATGCAGTATTTATGAGAACACTGCTGATAAATGAAGAAATGCAAACATTACCTAAAAAAGAAAAAGGAAAACAAAAACAAACAAATAAATCAATAAACCCAAAGTTCAACAGAAAACACTGTGACCAGAATGGTCTTTTGGTGGTCATAAAAGATTTTGATTTTTTTTCACCTTTTCTTTCCACGGTTTCTGTAGTCACTATGTCAAAAGTATTTGTAACTCTTTCCAAAGAGTGTATGAGAAAAAAAATCCTTTTGTGATATTTTCAATGATCACTAAAATCCCATACATTTTCCAGTGGAATCAGATCTTGATGACATCATCCCATGGGTTCCAGATAGCTGTTCCTTTCCCGATAATTTCATTGTTATGATTGGCTTTCTTCTTAACAGACACAGACACACACACACACACACACACACACACACACACACACACACACACACACACACACACACACACACACATGTATGTATATGTATATATATGTATATATGTATAATCATCAATCTCATATATATATATATATATATATATATATATATATATATATATATATATATATATATATATATATATATATATATATATATATATATATATATATATATATATATATATATATATATATATATATATATATATATATATATATATATATATATATATATATATAAAATGTGTGTGTGTGTGTGTGTGTGTGTGTGTGTGTGTGTGTGTATAAAAGAGCAAAAAAGACAGAGATAATTTACCTTGGCAGGTTTACGTTGCCAATAGGAAACACAGTTGCTATTTTAATTTGCTCCTTTGTAATGATGGGGCGTAGGTTAGTTAATTTCAATTTCTGAATTCAAAAGCTATCAAACATCGCTCAGATGAGAAATCAATTTTCTCAGCAGGCCAGGCTTTGTGTCAAATAAGTCTGCTGCCATTGGTGCACTGCCTATCACATGACCTAGTCAGGGATTAGTTCAGTAGGCCCATGTTGCAGCCACCTCAATTACAGCCTGCCTCTTGTAATTTACCTTTATAACATCTAATTCCCAGAAAGAACTCATATTTAATTCATGAAAGCCTCCACAAAAGTAATTGTAAAATAAATTGCCATCGAAAACATCAACTTGTGATGACAATTTTTATTAGGTATGCTGGAGACTTTCTGCAGCATCAAACTGATTTATCTTTAAAGTGAAAAATATATAGCCAACATAAAAAGAGATGAAACTTTGCTATTATTTTACTCATGATAATATGTTTAATTATATCATTTGCTAAACATAAAGACTCATTCGAAACATTCAGCTACTTGGAGTTCTGCTATGGGATTAAATGCACTGGTTGTATTTTGACTAAATGTTTCTGATCGATTGAATATCAAGTCATAATAAGAGTGCATAAGGAAATACTGTATTTTAATTTACTGTAGAATAGTGAACGGTTATACTGCAGTCTTGTA
>CM045739.1:48562500-48565000 GCA_024760905.1 Plotosus lineatus
CAGCAGGACTCTCTGTGTGCAGTCCTTTGCAATCTGTGAGCCAGATGGCTGCAGGGTTTGGACAGGTAATGGAGGCCTGAGAGTCATAGAGTCAGACGGTCTCTAGTCTGCTTAATACCATCCTATGAACCAGGTACTGTACTGCTAAGGAACATCAACAGTAAACTCGGCCAGTCATTCTACTTTCTACTGCTCTTTTTCACATGACATCTGTATTTATTAAAGTAAAATAATCGACTTTATATCATTATAATACAACATGATACTATATATATATATATATATTTATTTTTTTTTTTTTCCAGAATGTTATAACATCCAATAATATTAGCGCCTCTAATCAATTCATCACATGACGTCACGGAAATATATATGTATATTTTTTTCAATTTGTTACCTTTTTTGATTTATTTCCAATTGTGTCTGTACCGGAACCCCCCCCCCCCCCCCTTCCGCCTGAAAAACCAACACTATGTTTTGCAAATATGTAGACCATATTATATGTAAAATAAAAATATGTAAATAATTAAAAGCAATAATTAAATAAATAAAGTCTGACCTTCTTGTTCTGAAACATGATCTGTGCATAAACTAATCTCTTTGCCATGTTTTTATTAGATAACTTCATTTGTGTGCATACGTGTGTCTGTGTTGGTGTTTCCAATTGCCACCTGGGCTTTAATAGCTGTGACTAGCATGCAGGAACCCGAGCAGGTCATGCCCAGGGAGGTGAGATTGGCGCCACCCTTTCGCTCAGCATATTATGTGTGGAGTGGCAGCAGGCAGAGTGAAAGACTGCCCCCAGAGATGACACCTGTCACAGAGAGGAGCGCCGCTAATCTGCAAGCCTCATTTTGTCTGAACTCTCCGTCACCTTGCTGTCAAATCCTCATCTTCTCAGTCACTGCCAGCGTCCCTCCCCTCTGCGTCAATCTCTCACTCCAACCACCATCAACCCCCGCCTTCAGCAATATCCAAGCTACTACCAGTGTGACCAAAATTACCCTGCATGGCTGCTCACACACACACACACACACACACACACACACACACACACACACACACATACACATACACACTCACACATATACACACACACACACACACACACTCACACACACACACACACACACACACACACACACACACACACACACACACACACACACACAAGGCTCAACGCATGCTCTAATATGCACATATTCACATAATGGTACTATCAGGACAAATTTCATATTCCATTTGATGTTTTCTTAGGACACATCTGGTATGTTGATGATGGTGCTATAGCTATGGTCTGTCATTCATAATGGTCAAGCATCACTGCACTGAATGCAAAATTGTGTATCGCTGTAAACACTGATCTTATATATGTATATATATATATATATATATATATATATATATATATATATATATATATATATATATATATATATATATATATATATATATATATATATATATATATGTATATATATATATATATATATATATATATATATATACTGCCATATATGGTAATACACCAACTAAATATATTCATCATTTTCAGAAATAATTAATTACTGTGCTCAAATATACCTGACAGTAAAAACTCATTTTGAAAATAGATAGATAGATAGATAGATAGATAGATAGATAGATAGATAGATAGATAGATAGATAGATAGATAGATAGATAGATAGATCATTAATTTATTTCCTGAACCAGTTAATCCTAATCAGTATTATGAGAAGGCTTGCGCTCATCTCATCTGATTCTCGCCCTTGGTAGAGGATAGAGAAATAAATCAAGAAATAATGAAATAATTAAGTAAGTAAGTAAAGAAAGAAAGAAAGAAAGAAAGAAAGAAAGAAAGAAAGAAACAAACAAACAAACAAACAAACAAACAAACAAAATGTTGTGTTCTGATTTCAAAAAGTTCAATTCAAATTAAAAACTGCAACTAAATAATATCAATGAAATGGGAGAATATTTTTTCCAAGTTTATCTCAAGAACATTTTTTCAATATTTATAAGACACAATTTTTAAATCTTGAGAGGATTCATGACTACATTGGCGTTTTGTGAAAAAGCAGAGTGAATGGAAATGTCCTAAAGCTTTAGTCTCAGTGGAACCACTATCTCCACCCCCGGCTCAAATATCTGTTTTGTCCCTTTTTGGCCCAGCCTGTATTGTAATTATAATATAATTCATTATGTCTCCTCAGCACATGGTATAAAAGGGGAATCCTCCCCCAAAGTCTGTTCAGTCTGTTCAGGCTGACCCAACACATTCTGTCTCGCCCCGTATTACCCACTTCTCAGACTGAAATACACCCTCACAGTCGTGGATGAATAATGTCTCCTTCCGTGTGTTGATTAAGATATCAAGGCCCCACTGACAGCTGGAGTCCTGAGAGTAGACGAACCCTGCCATAAGCATTCGCCGCCCTTAACACTGCCATGTAAACCTCAAAGTGACCATGAACTTCAAATATATATGAAAAAAAGATG
>CM045739.1:48577500-48632500 GCA_024760905.1 Plotosus lineatus
TTTCGAAAGGACGAGCATGTCGAGGACAGAAAACTGGTTTTATTTTAATCAAATCCGAATGAGATGAATGTCGGTGTGATCATTTAGTGAAGCAGATGGTTCTGTGCCAGACTTTGTACGAAGGGATCTGGACTTGTGCACTGGATTGGACCCGGCTGATCCCCGAACAGTCCAGGCCACGCTGGCGTTTTAAACTTTCAACCTCGGGACTTCAGCATCAACACATGTGTCCCGGAACAATTCCCACCGCCGTGCACAGCCTCCTCAGTGCTGCACGCGTTCCAGGTTTTGATCTACAGATGTGTGTTCTGGGTGCAGTTCTACTTTCAGCTCGCTTTGACTGGATCTGGGAAAGAAATAGTTGAGTGTAGCTTCCGCCTGCCTGCAGAAAACATCTTCTCTACAGATACTCCAATATAAAACACAATTATTTCATTTATTCATTTGTCTGGTTCCATAATTCCGCTGCTATTGATTGATTGATTGATTGATTGATTGATTGATATTTAATCCTATTATCAGTGCAAAGTTATCAGTCTGCATGATGCATCTCAATGTTTGATGTGAAGGTTTCGGCTCTTCTGAAAATCTTCTATAAACTGCTCAAGCTCATTATGGAATTATGTCCATTAAACACACACCAAACAACATGCATTTTGTGTTTGTTTGTTTGTTTGTTTGTTTGTTTGTTTGTTTGTGTTTTAGCCAGCCGCTTAATGTGCTTGAGTGTGTACTGTGTAGTGGAATCGCCTGAATAGAGAAAATGATAGATAAGAAAAGGCTGTTTCACTTTTTTTTTTAAAGACATTTATTGGAAAAGCAACATTTCAAACTACACAGAATTCATAATCCAACCTGAGCAGACAATCAAATGATAAAGAAGTAAGTAAAACACAAAGCTAATAAGTAAACAATATATATATAGGTAAATAAATAAATAAATGATATTACATTAAATTTAATGAATGAATGAATTCATTTTAAAATAACGAAATGAATGGATGGATGGATGGATGGATGGATGGGTGGATGGATGGATGACTGAATGAAGTTCCCGAGTTGTTAGACCTGCTTGTTCAGGGAACTTTCAGAATGTTATCGGCAGCGTCAGCTTGAGAATAACTGGAGGTGTTTTGTGGAATGAATCTGCCTTACACTGGAAATGCAGCTGGACTTGGCATATGCTAAATACAGATAAGAGTGTAGACTAATAGATGTGCAGAAAAAGTCCCATCCACAGGGCTCAGTTTGAATGCACTTGATAAGTTGGCTTAAGCTGAATGAAGGGTCCCATGCAACGAGTTGCTGTTTGAGCCTATCACAAACTTGCTGTATGGTTAAGTCTCTGTCCATGGGAAGGATTAGTGCAAAGCCTTCAGGATAAGCCTGTATTTCCAAAATGATTTCATCCTAAGATGATGTGTGCTCCTAAACACAGACCAGCCATTATTTGTGGCATAATAGTACTCTGAGGAACTACATTGCCTTTAGATGTTTATGAAATATAGGTGTGTCATAAAATATCGAATTACTCAATTTATAACTTTATATATATATATATATATATATATATATATATATATATATATATATATATATATATATATATATATATATATATATATATATATATATATATATATATATATATATATATATATATATTAGCATCACATAAAAATGAATAAAAGTTATGCACATTAATATTGAAATATATACTATAATTACTATATAATATATTTAAGATGAAAATACTTGGAAATATTTCTATGTTAATTGGTGTCATTTATGAATAAATTGAGGAAATGGAAATGTTGATCGAGAATGAGCCATTGTAACTGTACTGTCATTATTATCCTGATCGTCATCCCATCATCTTGTTTAATTATTATTATTATTATTATTATTATTATTATTATTATTATTATTAAGGCCCTGTAATGGCCTCGCCCAGAGTCGGCTGAGATGGGCGCCGCCCCCCCGGATCCTAATTAGGATTATGCGGTTCATAAAATTAATATTTCGCAGTGCTGTACTACAAACTTACAATTTGTAAATTACTGGTAAAAACAAATGAAGATATAATGAAATATGCATATTCTTGCAAATTGCGTTCAGTGTTCCTTCTGTGACCTGTTTTCTGTCTGATTTTTTTTCTTTATGTCTATTGTTCAATCTGTTAGATAATGTGGCAAAGGAAGAATCTTTCCCGTGTATGGATGACAGAGTAGTTTGCATTAAGGTGTTCAGACGTGCTCCATTCCTGAAGACAAAGAAAGAAAACAACAACAAGGAAGAAACCCCTTCATTTAATTCCTGCTTTCCATTTTTCTCAGATATAGAGTGGACCCTCAGATTCGAGTAGACAGTGAGAAATGAAAGTTGTCCAAAAATCCCTCCAGTCATGATTAATATTAATGAGATATTACATGTTAGACTTCATCTATATATTTCCTTTTCCTCTCTGACTGAGTTACTTGAAACTATTTTTCTGGTAAGTGTGATTTTTGTTCGTTAGTTCGTTTGTTTGTTTGTTTGTTTTAATGAATATATGTATTCATTCTGATTGAAGTCCACGTCTTCTGTTCTGGCACATTGCTTGATAAATCAGTCTGTCTCAGTCTAGAGCGTTTAAAGTTCAACTGTTTCAAATGAAGCAGAGACTGAAACGAGACAGTGGTCTGGTCTGTGGTGCGCTTCAGGCAATGGACTTCAGGAGAGCATGATAAGTAAAGCTGCACTGATCCATTTTTAACAGATGATTGGTGTGCATGAAACCTCAGTAATTCTGAGGGAGGGTCGATGTTTCATGTTTTTTTGGACTGCTGCTCCCTGTTCTTGTTTGAAGTTGTTGTTGCTCATGGGAACGAAGGGAGGGGATGTGATGGAGCAGTGTTGCTTCTCCCATTATTTTTCATGTTGGCTTACCTGAGGTGGTGGTGGTGGTGGTGGTGGTGGTGGTGGTGGTGGTGGTGGTGATGTTGGAGAGGGGACAGGGGTTTGCAACATGACTTGTGTATTTATCAGAAAAGATTGTGAGAACATCTGTTAATACACCACAGTTCCCTTAAACCTGTGCTCGTTTTATTTGCTCGGATTCATGTATGTGCCAGCGTGTGATTCCTGGATTAAACAATGTTATATATATATATATATATATATATATATATATATATATATATATATATATATATATATATATATATATATATATATATATATATATATATATATATATATATATATAATTATTGCAGTATAAAGTCAGTTTATTACTTTTAAGAAGGCTGGTCTACAAATCAAATCCATGAAATATATTGTTTAATTTTCTAAGTAGCTTATGTACAAAACTTACAACAACATTCCTACAGTTCCATAACTATCAATCCTGAAGTCTTCGATTAGTTAGTTCTATTATTGACTCTTCATAAAGCTGCAAATATGAAGATGTTGTGAAATAAAATCTTGACCTGTAGTAATTTATTCAGTAATATGGAGATGCGTGCAGTGATAGAAAGATGTGTGACATGCCATCTCTTTCATGCCCCTACCGCTTAATAAGGCAGCTCAGCAGGCCTGAACTGTAATATATTTTACCAATAAAGCAGCTTCAAAGCCCAGGCGGCCTTTTGACCATCATTGGGTCCAAAGAAAACAGCAGGCAGTCTATGCTAAGTAGGCCTACCCATCCTCTGTAATATTAGCCATCCACTTGGCTTGTCACTGTGAAGTGGCTTAACACTTGATATATCTATATATATATATATATATATATATATATATATTATGTGAATTGTGCCAAAACACGATACCCACACTTTATTCCGTGCAGTTGATGTTAAGCATTGTCCTGGTGAGAAAGTCCTCTGAACTTCGAACTTGGAGCAGTGCTTGTCATACACAGATGACACAGTCTGAGGAGTGGCAGTGTCTGATTTGCCCTTGACTCTGACATTGGTCAGTTGAAGCTTTTCCACATGTCCTTTTCATACACTTTCTAGACTGAAACTTCTGCTTTTGATTGTTGAGTGATGCAAGCATAGTGTTGTGAACAAAATGACTTTCAAGGTTTTGCTTTAAAAGAAAAGAGAGTGAACCCTCGCAAAAGATGACCAGGCGTTGACAACTATTGACCCATCACCTCTGTCATGCACATGATATCTGTGGGCTTATGGCCAGAGATGTCTGTATTTTTTTTTTTTTTTTTTTTTTTATGTGCAAAAGTGAAACAGAAACACATGTGTTTATGGGCGTGTGTGTGTGTGTGTGTGTGTGTGTGTGTGTGTGTGTGTGTGTGTGTGTGTGTGTGTCTGTGTGTGTGTGTGTGTGTGTGTGTTTTGTTTTTTGTTTTGTTTTGTTTTTTGTTGTTGTTTGTTTTTGGTTTGTATTTTTTTCATTGTTGTTGTTTTTTTTTTTTTTTTTTTTGTAATTTTTTAGTTTTGCAATATCCCATTTAATCATACAATACAACAACATTATTTGAAGGATATGCATACGTAATGCACTGAGTATACAGATTAAATGTTTGACCTCAAAATAAATAAAATACTAGGATAACATAAAGAGGTGCATTTTCATACTCATGTAACAATAACTGTATTACATAACACATGGCAGAAGTAGAAAAATAGAAATCTCATTCTTCCTTTTTAAGAGAGAATCATCATACAAAAACAACAAACACACACCACACACACACACACACACACACACACACACACACACACACACACACACACACACACACACACTAAATTCTTGATGCCACTTTCCCCATCATGATTTAGCTCAGTCTCCAGCTTGTTTGATTGATGCTCAAAATCCAATTGTTCACCATAGTATCCGTATTAGTCATTTACTGCACTTGCTAGTCATGACTGCCTGTATCTTTAGTACAGATTATGGTGTTCTGTCTCAATGCAGCAAGTGTAGAGTTTCCCCTGACCCATATTGGGATGAGTGTAAACACCTTCATTTAGCCACACAAAACAGAATACATTCCACTGATTAGGGAGTCATTTTCTGTCAGACTGGTTGTTACTGGCATGGCATGAAAGAAATGCATTATTGATCTGTCTAACTGAAGCATAGGGTCATCAACCCCAACCACCCCCGCACATACCCACATAGCTATATGCCAAATAAGGATGCATCAAACATACGACACTCAAAAAATCTTGTAGTTCATCTTTCTGAATAAATAACTGCATGCATTAAAAAAAAAAAAAAAACAACAACGAAAAAAAACCAACACATCCAGCTGGAAGATGCCTGTGGAAGGAACATGGTGCCAGTGAGACACTGCATTTGATAATTATCAGAATGACTGGCCTTTCTCAAAGACATCACTTTTTTTTCTTCCAGAAATGGCAGCGGATTGTAATAGAAACAAATTTCCAACATGTCTTTACCAGGTTGCAGCTATCACAGTCCTCTCACGGTGACTTCATTTAAACGTCTCCAGTATACATATAGTGTACCTGCTCAAGATAGACCCTCATAAATAACGGACGGCAAACTGTAATACTCTGTGATTAGATCTTATATGTTAACTGGTATCTCTCTGCTCAGTACCACAAAGGATTCTTTTGTAGGAACACATATTCTGTAATAAGAAATATTCCTTTCTTCTAAAATAATCAAGTTGGCTTGACGTGATCATGATATAATAATGTGACATATTTCAACAAGTCGCCATTAAACAACCAGAGAAAATGAGGTGCATACCACAAAATTATGGATGACAGCAAAAATGTCTAACTGCAGATGAATATTGTTGTATTGTTTGTTGCTTAGTGCTTTTAGATATTACGAAAGACAATGACATGGGACTTTTGTTAAAACAAAACCCACAAGCTATTAATGTGACTTGTTAGTGATGCTAATATATGTAAATGTTATTAATTACAGGCACATATCTTTCCTCTGTGCCATTTGGCAGCTAAGTAATTAAAATGGGAATATCAGCAGTGGTGGAAGCAAACATGATCAAAGGCATGCAAGAGGGAAAGTGAAAAGTCCCCTTCCTGAACTCAACTCTGCCGTGGGCAACCAAGGCCTCATTAGAATCAGAGACACCTGGTTGATCACCAATTAACCTGATTTGTTTCCCCTCCTGCTTGCTGATAAATGTCTGGCACAATGCTATCTTTTTTCCTTGCAGTTGAGCTCACTGTGTGTTTTTTTTTTTTTTTTTTTTCTTTTCTTTATATGGCCACAAGGTCACAATAAGAATATGGTTCTCTGTTACTATTTTATAATGTTTATATTCAATTATGTTATAATGATATATTCTTACATTATTCTGGCATAATGTTTGACTGTTACAACATCATAAGTTTGTATGTCTGGTAACGGTAGCATCAAAACACACTGTAATAGCCTGGACAATGTCACCTCATCATGTGATATGTATTATATTATTATCACATGATCATTTTTTGTGCAATGTGAACACATTATATTAACATGAAACGTTTGATTTTATGACAGTAAACTTTGAAAGTAATGGCTTGACACCGCTCTTGTTCTACCAGAATGGAAGTGACATGCTTCTGTAATTAACTAATTTATTAAGTAATTTATTGAAAACCTCTATAAAACCCTTTTCCTTTATTGGAGCTAATTCTACTGATGAAAATTGAGTTAATTGGTATCACTAAGAGAAAGAAATGTGGAATGTTACCGGTCAGGAAACTTCGTGGTGCTCTACTGGACACCATGCCCCCCCTGTTCCTCCATATATCCCTCTGCTCTTTGTCTCAGTGTTCTATCAATGTGTCACATGATCTACACACTCTATGCTAATGTAACAGTGAGGGCACTATCACACTGGGACATCACACCAACAAGGCTTTACAAACCGATTCCAGATGTTCAATATAAGTAAAGGAATTCGATTTACGTTTTTAAAAATTGACTGTGATCACTTGCGTGTGTTTCATCACAATGGCATATCTTCAGTTGGCAAACACCAGGCTACCCCAAAAGTACAGCTTTCTTTTTATTGTGCTGTCCCTGCATAGTGTGTGTGTGTGTGTGTGTGTGTGTGTGTGTGTGTGTGTGTGTGTGTGTGTGTGTGTGTACACACACACACACACACACACACACACACACACACACACACACACACACACACTGTAAGCGCCCAGGGCACTTAAAAAAATTGGAGTGGGTGGGTGCTTATTAAAATGTTGCCAGCGGAGTGGAACGGTAAGTGCATATTACCATCAAGGTGGAAAACATGATTAATAACAGAACAATAAAAGAGTTTTACTGGTATCTGTGTTATTCATTTTGTGGTATCAACCAAACTACTTACATGAAAGCTGAAAATAAACAGAAAACGGCATAAATATAAAAAAAGACTTTTCCTTCCCTTACTTTTCCCTCCCGGTGCTTTTCCTTTAAACATTTCCTTCAAACATTTTCCCAAGTAAAATGAGCCAATCAACAGGAATCTCAACTTTAGCACATGGCAAGTTGAACCAATCAAGAACATAAACAAAAGCACATGGCCAGTAACGGTCTTTAAATTTATGAAGTTAGTGAATTGGTGAAAAATCCTCATCATCACTTTCTGATAGGTCCATATTTGGCTCATCGCTCCATTCATTCAGAGCATCCCATAGTTTTGCTTTAGCAGTTTGTAATGATTCATCGGTTGTTGGACATTTACCAAGAGAACACAGCAAAATATTTTCCTGTTTTTTTTTAAAGCTCACTGGAACGATCAAACATTACTGATGAACATTATAAACATTTCCCAGTGGCAGGGGGTCTTGAAATACCCTGTAAACTCACTTTTACCAGACGTGAACGCCTCATTTGATGGTTACAGAGACTGATCAAATAAAATTGATAAGTTTGATCTACCACTTTGCTCCCAGTACACATGAGCCGTTATTAGACATAATATAAAAAAACAAACAAGCAAAAACATTGGGGGGGGCTTATTACGTCATATATATATATATATATATATATATATATATATATATATATATATATATATATATCTGTCTGTCTGTCTGTCTTCCTTTCGGCTTTTACTCGGGAGTCGCCACAGCGAATCATCTGATTCGAACGTTTGATTTGGCAGAGGAAGGATGCCCTTCCTGTCACAACCCTTTTAGCAAGCTCTTTTAGCAAGAGACAAAAACACGCTAAAGACTTTGCAGCTCCTCTTTACAAAAGTCAGCAATGGTTCTTTTACATGAACCTCTCACCATAGACAGTGAGAGACATGGCCCGCCTTTGATAACCCAGTTAGCTGCACTGGGGGGACAGTGACAACCTTTTGGAGAGTGGGACTCGAACCCCCAACCTTTGGATCAGCGAGCCAGTGCCCTATACCACTAGACCACCACTGCCCCCGGTATATATATATATATATATATATATATATATATATATACAAACACAACAATAACAACAATAATAATAATAATAATAATAATAATAATAATAATTGTATGAATCAAACACGACAAAGCTGTTTTATAAGTACAACACAATTAAAAATATCAGTTTTGGGATGAGGGCCTGGTGGTAAAGGTGCTGGATCACTGATCTTAAGGTTGGGGGTTCAAGCCCCACTCTCCACGGGTTGTCATTGCTGTCCCCCCAGTGCAGCTAACTGGGTTATCAAAGGCCAGTGTCATGTCTCTCACTGTCTATAGTGAGAGGTTCATATAAACGAACCATTTCTGAATTTTAACATGAGGAGGTGCATAGCCATCAGCGTGTTTCTGCCTGCAATGGCCTGCCGAGCTGTCCAGGATGTACTCTGCCCTCACCCGGAGTTGGCTGGGATGGGCACCAGCCACCCTGTGACCATAATTAGAATTCAGTGGTTACAGAAAATGGCAATGAAATGATGAGGATTGGGAAGCGAGTTCGTTTTACAAAGTGATAGATTTAAAACGATTATCACTCATCCGTAGTCACAAGGGCCTTTTAATGGGCCTGATATGAGGAGTCATGACATGTTCGACATGAGTGAATCCACAAACTCTACGAATGTGTTGTACTGTCGCACTTTCCCTCATTTATACTCTTGTTTATCCTCTTTGGACACTAATGTGCTAGTGTATCCACCTTGCTGCTACTATTTATTTATTTGTTTGTTTATTTCGTTCCATGGCACATCAATGTACGTGTTGAATCTCTCAATGTTCATGTCTCATTCATAGATCCAGAGTTTATATGTATATTTAATATATGTTTTCTTAAAGTTTGGTGTGCAGAATCACTTGTGTTTATATTCAGCTCTTGAAATTGTTAATTGTAGATTATTTTCTTGCTTGTACCTTTCTAACTTGTTTGCACCTTTTACTGCTGAGAGCCTCATATGACATTTCATTATGTGTGAACATAACGACAGCAAAGACTCTTGAATCTTGAGCACAGTGAGCTTGAAGCTGATAGCTGAAGATCAATATAGTCACCTCTGCTGTGCAAGTCCTTTAAATGTCGACCTAGCTTTCATGGACATTCTTCCTTTAAAAAAACCACGATGAAGATGATAGGTGAAAGTACATGCACAGGCTCTCTTTCGTATTTTCTCTTATGCTATACAAGCCATATTTTCTGTAACAGACCATTACATTGAGGCTTGCTGGATGGTACTGCTTCCATATATCCCCAAATGAATTCAAATATTTGTGAGGTGCTCCACTGAATGTAGGCGCTTGTCGCACGGACTACTTTCGAAAAAATGGCCAAAAAAGTAAAAATGGTCCATTCTTATCGAAATTCGTATTTTTGCAGAAACTATTAAACCAAGTGATAGTTGAATACTTCAAGTAAGTTTACTCATCAGAAAAATGGAATACCCTCATAAAACTAGATAAAAACAGTAGCAAACTTACTGGTTTTCGTTGCAATTATTCACCGAGTTCGGTACAAGACACACTATAATCCATACACCAGAAGAACGGTCGTGAAGTCGTCCCTCCATTTTGGATACTGTTTTAATATTAAAATGCCGTTTCAGTGAATTAAATAAAGGTTATAAAGACGATATGCACGTAAACAATGCAGGCTAGTTGCTAAGGAAGATCTGAAATGAGCACACTGATTGGTCAGCTCGGGCTTGCACATGCTCAGTGCCCATCAAACGTTAACTTCCGGTTTACTTCCTGACTCTAGGGTACCGCATGTGGAACTTATCTCCGTCTTTCTCTTCAATAACAGTAAGTAAGTTTATTTATAAGATTGTGAATATACATAATTTCTGAAAAAAGAGAGTGAAATGTCATCTGTGATGTCCAGCAGCATTAGTATAGATGTTAAATTTGAAATTAGAATTCGCTTTGAAGATTATTTCTCTCTTTCTCCTTCTCTCTCTCTCTCTCTCTCTTTCTCACACACACACGCACACACACACACACACACACACACACACACACAGTGTGCAAACGGTTAAATGAGCAGCATCCAGATGAACTAGTGCAATTTGAATGGAAGAAAATATATGAAGTGAGTGGGGCAAATGAGTGCAAATGGTGTGATAGATGCAGAAATGAGCATTCACCCATTGCTTACAGTCTGTGTGTGTGTGTGTGTGTGTGTGTGTGTGTGTGTGTGTGTATGATACCTCAGGTCTGCTGGAACTGCTGGAATATGAAGAAAGACATGATTCCATTGCAATTCAGTCAAAGAAAATCCCATATGCTCAGTATTCTGTACTTTAGAAACGTAATATGAGTATTGTATGAGTATTGGTATTTTTCTCTGCATGCAAAATTCGATTATGGATTATTTTTTTATTATTAGATTTGTGTGTAATCTTGTCTGGACTGGACATGCTGGATCGTGGATTGTTTAGTTTTGTATGAAAATTGGTCAAGACCTGAAAAATACTTAAATGTTTCATTCCTTTTACATATAACCAAACTGATGATGATGATGCCAGATGTGTTGATGAAGATTTATATTTTGATGTTGATGAAGAAGAGGCATCTGTTAATAAAAGTGTGATGACTGGTGTTTGTGATGAGATGTGATTTTATCTGCTGAGCAGGATATAGATGAAGATGATGATGCTGAGGGCAGGGTTGATGAAGTTTACTTGTATAAAGAGATCAGAGAGTTTTGTTATATATTTTTCTTATATATAGTTTTCTTAATTTCAGTGTAATTGTTTGAACCTGACAGTGTTTTTTTTTTTTTCAATCAGTGTCATTTGAAGGCATTTGAACCTTTATATAATGGTCAAAAAGATACATACTGATCTTATTGGAATAAACAGAAATGGAAAAAAAAAAGTTGTTTTTTGTTAATTTTTTGGGGGGGTTACCACAGAGACTGATGGGTTAAAAAGGGCGTATCAGATTAAAATGAGGATGATTTCTCTTATCATCTCTCCCTAAAACTCTTCCTAGACATGTTTTCTAAAAGTTTATATGGCTGAAGTGCATAAAAATGTTTGGTTGCTAAGAACTAATGATGTTGGAAGAAGTGCAATCTTTGTGCTCATTTTTCTCTAAAACATCTTTTGAAATTTTTAGTTGAATGCCGACACAAGAAATGGCACAGCTCGCTCAGTTTTCAAAGTATTCACAAACTTTTTGCTGCATTTTGCAGCTTTGGGCCTCCTCTATCTGACTGTGTAACAATCTCATTTTTCATTTTTGGACCCAAGAGCCTAAGAGGTGGAGTGGCTCACATTTATCTGATAAGATTAGAAGTAAGACCTGTTTGCTGTTCCTCTGGAAATTATGTACCAGTTTAACACCGATATTAGATTTTGAAATACAAATATTACTATAATACTAATAAAACGGTAAAGCCTGTTGGGCTTTTTCCGCCCGAGCCTCGTGGCTCATCAGGCCGGAGCTTATGAAGTGACCAGGAGTTCAACTTCTCCTGGATGGGATGCTGGTTCATCGCAGGTTCCATTCCCAGTATATTTTACTGGTACCCATTTATACTGCTGGGTGAACAGAGGCACACTTGTGGTTGACACCTTGCCCAGGGGTCTTAGCACAGTGGGGTTCTAACTGGGATTCAAACACACAACCTCCTGATCATAAGCCCAGCACCCTAACCACTACACCACCAGCCCCATAATAATACGAATAGATGTCCACCAAACCAAAACTCTGCAGGGAAACTAGTTACAGAGACCAGTTTGGGAAAATTGTATTAAACCATGTGATAACACCAAATGGTACGGTTTAAATGTTTTCACTTGAATATAGCAATAAATAAATTTTACTGTGCAGTAAGAATATTGATTAAAATCCAATGCTCTGCATTTCTGTTGTTCCTCTTTATCTCCTGAAATATGACAGGAACGTTTGCTTTATTTTATATATGACAAATTACGGTTCTTTTGCAATAATCTAAAGCAAATGTTTCTGATGCTGGGTGGGCTCATCTTTATAGCCCGTTGATGGCTGAGTGGAATCAGGTGTGCTCTCTGGATTCCGCCTGTGTGTGACAGCCACACCCCTCACCAGCACCTGCAGTATATATATATATATATATATATATATATATATATATATATATATATATATATATATATATATATATATATATATATATATATATATATATATAGAGAGAGAGAGAGAGAGAGAGTTAAAGGTTGCCAACTAGCATAGACCATAACAAGTACAAAGCAAAGGAATGATTGTAAATGGTGGTGTATTGGTTAGCATGTCTGCCTCACAGCAAGAAGGGCCTGGGTTTGATTCCCAGCTCAGGCGTTTCTGTGGGGAGTTTGCATGTTCTTCCCTGGCTTGTGTGGGTTTCCTCCTTGTTAGTCCGGTGTCCTCACACAGTCCAAAAACATGCACAGTATGCACAGTAGGCTAAGTGGCTGTTCCAAATCTACCCCTAGGTAAAAATGCGAGTGTGAATGGTTGTGTGAGTGTTGTCTCTGCGATGGCCTGGTGAGCTGGTGTGAGTGTTGGCTCTGCGATGGCATGGTGAGCTGTCCAGGGTGTACCTCGCCCTCGCTCAGAGTCAGTTGAGATGGGTGCCAGCCTCCCTGCGACCCTAATTAGAGTTAAGCGGTTCAGAAAGTGAATGAATGTGTAGACAACCCAGGAACTCACTGTTTCACATTACAACAACTTTCAGTGCTTTGTTCAATTCAGAAATGAAAATGATGCAGATCATTTACTGATTTTAATGTATTGCTGATAACTTGGTCTGCATTTCCCTTTCATTTAAATTCAGCATAATGAACTGGCTTCATATTGTACAAAACATATTTGCAGAGTTTATTAATAATAATCAGAAGCACCATGAATTTGATGGACATGTTTCATGAAGAATTTTTTTTCTTATAGAAATTAATGTTAAGAGCATGGAAAAAATATTCATGACACACTTTTTAAAAAGTCCTACACAGCAAAATATTCCAATCAGATTTTTTTTTAATGAACTGGACAAGCCATCCCGCACTCAGTTGTACGCTTCATTCTTCTTTATTTTTATTTATCCAGCTGAGTGGCATCTTCTCTCCATGAAATCTAGCCTTGAACTCTGACTCATTCAATTCAGCATGTGTCTATAGCCCAGAAACCAGAAATGCCAACCCCAGATCACTGCAAATGTCAGTGAGGTGGTGACTTCCCGTTCCCTTATTAAATGTTGTGCTATTTTCATCTTGAACAAATCCAAGACTTTGGCAACCACTATATTGTGAGACCATATTCATTCACTTCTGCTGACTGTAAAAGCTGTTTCATAAGATATGAATCTTCAGGAAAGGGATTTTGGAAATACTGCAAACTGTGTGCATCCCTTTAATATGTAAAATTAAAAAAAACAAAAACAAAAACTGTTGGCCTGGCAAGCTGCCCAGGGTATACCCTGAGATAGGATCCTCATTGTGACGCTAATTAAGATTGAATGGTTTAGAAAATGAATGAATGAATGAATGAATGAAATAAAATAAAATAATTATATAATAAATAAATCAAATCGTGACAGAGTATTGGAATAGAGCAACTTTTTGTACAGAAAATGTAATTAAAATTCTGGAACATTCGAAGTGGAGCGAGCCATTAAACATTCCTCCCTTCATTTTTACAGGTAATCAAAGAGGGAACCACATTCCTTAAAATTTTCAGGGTTTTGTTTTATTTTATTTTACACAGTGTTCAAAAAAAGCAATATACATATTAAAATTAAAATAAAAAAAAATATATATATATAGGTAGATAGATTGACAGACAGACTGAGAGATAGATAAACAATTTAACAGGCCTTGAAAAACACCTTAAAAATGAACCAATACAAACATGATTTGAAAAGATGGCTCTATTATGGGTTAGTATTCCACGCTCAAGAGAAAATATTACTAATGAGCCTTATTATAAAGACCTGTAGGCCCTGGCTCTCCCTCCCCTTACTCTCCAGACCTCCAAGGGTTAGTGTCTGTGTGTCAGGCCCCCATTGTTGTCTGTCGACAGATAATGTCCTTATTAATTGTACTTCTTTGTACGGTGTCAGCTGCAGACCATGATTGAGACGGATGGATCCTCAGGAGTCTGCTTCCGGCCCTCTACCACCAATGTATCTTTACACAGAAGATGCACAGGTATATAATTTTCGTATCCAGATTTATAGGCTGTATGCCCAGGGCCCATCTTGAAACATGACTCCAAGAAAGTCAAAGGAGACAAAGAAAGTAGTACAAAAACTCTGTTGAAAGAGATATTAAATAAAGTGAATCACTCTTACATATGAACAAATCTAAATCTGCATGTACAAAAATAAAACAAATATACTACTGATACGGGGAAAAAAACACTTTAATTTCTAAATTGCTTTGGCTTGTATCACACTGCAGAAAAGATGAACCCAAGATATCGCATGCTTTCTGTGGTCAATTTCTTCTCAATAGATAATTAGAGGCAACTCAAAATAGTCAAATTTGTTTAAGTTAATATCAGAAGCAACATTAATCAACATGATTCATTAAGCTTAAGGTAAACAAAATTATTCACTGACTGACGTGCTACATTCCTATTTTTTATGAACAAAAAGAGATTTGCACATTTATGTGTTTGGTTTTTTAGTTATTACTTTGAGTTTACAGAAAACATCTGTTCATATCATGATATGTATTATTATTATTATTATTATTATTATTATTATTATTATTATGTGAAATTATTTTGCGACATGAAATTTAGGTGACATCGCCCATCCAAACTTAGTCTAGTCCTCATTTGAACAGTGTATTACGTAAGCAAGTCTCAGAAGCTGATAATATATCAAACTGTAGCTTTAACCTCTGATTCAATTTCATCTACCAAAATGTTTTCTTTCAAAGCTTGTCATCTAACATAATAACTTTTTTGAATGAACACTAAACTTTCTTCAAATTACAGAATTTGGTGCCCTTGTTCTGCACCATAATTGAATCAATGGATGAATGAATGTTTTATTTTCGAATATATTAAAAAAAAAATGGAACAGACACAGTCTTGTGAAGCAAGATAATTAAAAATGTTATTATTTTTGTATATTTTTGGATTACACTATTACATAGTTTTAATATAGGATTGTTATTATTAGGTAAAATAAGTAATTAAAGATGTGTTTTTTTTTTTTTTATTTATGGGAAATATTTTATTTGTTACCATACTCCATATTTTTAAATGATTTCGGTATGTTAAAAAGTATCATGCAAATTAATATCACTTGATAAGGCTATTTATAGAGTGATTGTATCGCAATTCTTTCAAGGCTGGCACAATGGTGTCTTTACTCTTGGTTGAATAAATTACGTGTGCACTTAGGAGAGGAAACATCTTCAAAAGCCCATGTGCATTTATTTACTGAGAGATGTATAAGACAGCTTCAGCTACCAAAAGCTTGTCAAATGGAGCTGTGACCTACCCAACACTCTACCCAGCTGCTTTCCACACCAAGAAGGTTTGTGTACGACAGCAGTTGCAGCATCCAGCATCTCATGTCTGTGCTTGGTGGGATTTTAATTTTAAATTTTTTGGCCTCTGATTTCAGATCAAATAAATTTTTATTTTTCAAATATTCACACCACTAAATATAACATGTCAAATTTACCTCTTGCAGCAGTGCCTCTATTTCAGAGGAACTAAAATACTAAAGATTTCAGGGATTTGAAGGTTTACTTTGCAGTTGTTTCTATCTTCATGAATAGTTGTGTGCACACACCCCGTGTCCTTTTATAGGGATTCAGGTTTTTTTTTTTCTTATGCTATTTAAAGCAACTGGCACATGCTTTCAATTTATGAAGACAATGGTATTCACCAATCTAAATACACAGGAACAAACAAATAAATGATTTAAGGACACATCATGAGTCGAATGTAATTCGAAATAAGACACATGGAATAATTCTCCTGAGATTCCAACGCATAAAGGACAATGACACAAGCCTTACACCTATGATTTCTTATACATTATGCAACACTGCATATTTGGAATAACCATTCTACTAGTATATATACATATATATATATATATATATATATATATATATATATATATATATATATATATATATATATATATATATATATATATATATATATAGAGAGAGAGAGAGAGAGAGAGAGAGAGAGTTTTCTGAGTAGATCCTTCCGGAAGAGAGTGCTCAATACTTTTTGGTAGAGCAAATAACAATAAAAATAAAAGGACAGGACAAAGACTTTCTATTATATATATATATATATATATATATATATATATATATATATATATATATATATATATATATATATATATATATATATATATATATCATCATCATCATCATCATCATCCTCTTCCGCTTAGTCCAGGGTCAGGTCACGGGGGCAGCAACCTAAGCAAAGCGGTCCAGATGTCCCTCTCCCGAGCCACTTCCTCCAACTCTCCCGGGGGGACACCGAGGCGGTCCCAGACAAGCCAAGAGACATAGTCCATCCAGCATGTTCTCGGTCGACCCCGGGGTCTCTTCCCAGTTGGACATGCCCGAAACACCACACCAGGGAGGCGTCCAGGGGGCATTCTGACCAGATGACCAAGCCACCTCAACTGGCCCCTCTCAATGAGGAGGAGCAGTGGATCTACTCCGAGCTCTCCCTGGATGGTGTACCCCGCCACCCGGCGAAAGAAGCTCATTTCAGCCGCTTGTATCCGTGATCTTGTTCTTTCGGTCATTACCCAAAGCTCGTGACCATAGGTGAGGGTTTGAAGGGAGATCGACTGGCAAATTGAGAGCTTCGCCTTGCGGCTCAGCTCCTTCTTTACCACGATGGACCGGTACAGGCACCGCTTAACAGCAGAGGCTGCAGCGATCCGTCTGTCGATCTCTCGCTCCATCCTTCCCTCACTCGTAAACAAGACCCCAAGATACTTAAGCTCCTCCACTTGGGGCAGGACCTCATTCCGACTCGGAGGGTGCATTCCACCCTTGTCCGACTGAGAACCATGGCCTCGGACTTGGAGGTACTGATCTTCATCCCAGCTGCTTCGCACTCGGCTGCGAATCGCTCCAATGAGAGCTGGAGGTCCCGACTTGATGAAGCCAAAAAGGACAACATCATCTGCAAAAAGCAGAGACGATATCCGATGGCCACCAAACCAGAACCCCTCATCGCCTCGACTGTGCCTAGAAATTCTGTCCAGAAAAATTATGAACAGAATCGGTGACAAAGGACAGCCTTGGCGGACTCCAACTCCTACTGGAAACGAATCCGACCTGCTGTTACCAATATGGACCAAACTCTGGCTCCGGTGATACAGCGACCAAATAGCTTGCAGCGACGGGTCCCAAATGCTGTACTCTTGGAGCACGCCCCACAAGATCATTCGAGGGACACGGTCGAAAGCCTTCTCCAAATCCACAAAGCACATGTGGACAGATTGGGCAAACTCCCATGCCCCCCCCCCCCCCCCCAGAATCCTGTGGAGCATATAGAGTTGGTCAAGAGTGCTACGGCCAGGATGAAAACCACATTGTTCCTCCTGAATCCGAGGTTCGACTATCGGTCAGATCCTCCTCTCTAGTACCCCTGCATAGACTTTCCCAGGTAGGCTGAGGAGTGTAATGCCCCGATAATTGGAACACACCCTCCGGTCCCCCTTCTTAAAAATTGGGACCATCACCCCAGTTTGCCAATCCAGAGATACAGCCCCTGATGACCACGTGATGTTGCAGAGACGTGTCAACCAAGACAGTTGTACAACATCCAGAGCCCTGAGATATCCCGGGTGGATCTCGTCCAACCCCAGAGCTCGACCACCGAGGAGCTTTTAGACAACCTCAGTGACCTCCACTCCAGTGATGGGTGGACCCTCACCCGAACCCCCAGGGTCTTCCTCTTCCACGGAGGGCATGTTGGTGGGATTGAGGAGGTCCTCAAAGTATTCACTCCACCTCTCGACGACATCCCCAGTCAAGGTAAGCAGCTCCCCACCTCCACTGTAAACAGTGTACCCTCCCATGGACCCACCACCTGTGGGAGGAATTTTAAGGGTCGGGTGCAATGTGGGTTGGGTGGCAGCCATAGGCATGGGTTCTGTCGGACCGATCCTCGACTACTTACTCTGACCCTCGGGACATGAAATGTCACCTCTCTGGTGGGAAAGGAGCCTGATTTGGTGCGTGAGATGGAGAGATACCGACTAAATATAGTCGGGCTCACCTCAATGCATAGCTTGGGCTCTGGAACCATCCATCTCGAAAGAGGCTGGACCGTCTTCTATTCTGGAGTTGCTCATGGGGAGAGGCGGCGAGCCGGTGTGGGTATTCTTGTTGCCCCCCCCCGTCTCAGTGCCCAAATGTTGGGGTTCTCCCCGGTTGACGAAAGGGTAGCTTCCCTCCATCTCCGGGCGGGGGGACGGGTCCTGACTGTTATTTGTGCTTATGCACCAAATGACAGTTCAGAGTACCCACCCTTTTTGGAGTCTTTGGGGGGAGTGTTGGAGAACGCTCCCTCTGGAGACTCATTCGTTGTCTTGGGAGACTTCAACGCCCATGTGGGCAACGATATTGTGACCTGGAAGGTTGTGATTGGTAGATACGGCCTCTCCAGTCTGAATCCGAATGGTGTTTTGTTGTTGGACTTCTGTGCTTGTCACAGTTTGTCTATGACGAACACTATGTTCGAACATAAGGGTGTCCATAAGTGCACTTGGCACCAGGACACCCTTGGTCGCAGTTCGATGATTGATTTTGTAGTCGTGTCATCGGACTTGCGACCATATATTCTGGACACTCGGGTGAAGAGAGGAGCTGAGCTGTCTACCAATCACTACCTGGTGGTGAGTTGGCTTCGGTGGTGGGAGAGGTTGCCTTCCAGACCTGGCAGGCCCAAGCGTGTAATCAGGGTCTGCTGAGAAAGTTTGGCGGAGTCCCCTGTCCGAGAGGCCTTTAACTCCCACCTCCGGCAGAGCTACAACCACATCCTGGAGGAGGCGGGGGACATGGAATCCGAATGGGCCATGTTTCGTGCCTCCATTGCTGAGGCGGCAGCCCATAGCTGTGGCCGTAAGGTCATCGGTGCTTGTCGTGGCAGTAATCCCCGAACCTGGTGGTGGACACCTGCAGTGAAGGGGGCCGTCCAGCTGAAGAAGGAGGCCTATCGGGTTTTATTAGCCTGTTGGACTCCCGAGGCAGCAAACGGGTACCGGCAGGCCAAACGTGCTGCAGCCGAGGCTGTTGTAGATGCAAAATCTCGGGCGTGGGAGGAGTTCGGTCAGGGCCTAGAGAGTGATTATTGGTTGACCTCAAAAAGGCCCTGGACCACCATCCGACACCTCAGGAGGGGGAAGCAATATATATATATATATATATATATATATACTTTTTTTTTTAATTTTGCTATTCTGCATTAACCCCACAAGGCAAACCATTGCCTCTACATTAAACCCAACCAAAGTGACCACACACTCACTCGGCGCAGAGGGCTGCCACTCACTGGTGGTTGGGGGTTAGGTGCCTTGCTCAAGGACACTTCAGCCATGATGGTAGAGAAATAAAAGGTGCAGCTCACTACCCCCACATGTTTTTCCTGCTGATTTGGGAACTGAACCAGAAACCCTTTGGTCCCAAAGTCACCTTAACAATTAGACTACCACTACTCCCAAATTATGGCTCGAACATAAAAAAGACCCTGGTTGGGGCACCCAAGGCAAACAGGTCCTGGGTGAAGGTCCAGACGAAGTGTGATTCAGAAGACCCTTATGACTGAGAGACAGACAACGATGCAGTCTCTCTTACCCGGACGCGGGTCGCCGGGGTCCCCCAGGGAGCCAGGCCCAGGGGAGGGGCTGGAAGGTGAGCACCATGGAGCCTGGCCAGGCCTAGCTTGAAAAGGAGACATGGGTCCGCCCTCCCTTGGACCCACCACCCATGGGAGGAGTTTTAGGGGTCAGGTGCTATGTGAATTGGGTGGAAGCCGAAGGAATGGGTTCTGTTGGACCGATCCTCAGCTACTGACTCTGACCCTCGGGACATGGAATATCACCTCTCCGGCGGAGAAGGAGCCTGATCTGGTGCATGAGGTGGAGAGATACTGACTAGATAAAGTAGGGTTCAGCTCAATGCAAAATACTTCGAAGACCTCCTCAATTCCACCAACACACCCTCCATGGAGGAGGAAGACCCTGAGGGTTTGGGTGGGGGTCCGCTCATCACTGGAGTGGAGGTCGCTGAGGTTGTCAAAAAGCTCCTCGGTTGGATGAGATCCACCCACAATATCTCAGGGCTCTGGATGCTGTAGGACTGTCTTGGTTGACACGTCTCTGCAGCATTGCGTGGTCATCGGGGGCTGTACCTCTGGATTGGCAAACCGAGGTGGTGGTCTCAATTTTTAAGAAGGGGGACCGGAGGTTGTGTTCCAATTATTGGGGAATCACACTCCTCAGCCTACCTGGGAAAGTCTATGCAGGAGTACTGGAGAGGAGGATCCAACCAATAGTTGAACCTTGGATTCAGGAGGAATAATGTGGTTTTCATCCTGGCCATAGAACTCGACCAACTCTATATGCTGCATGGGATTTTGGAGGGGACATGGGAGTTTGCCCAATCTGTCCACATGTGTTTCGTGGATTTGGAGAAGGCTTTCAACCGTGTCCCTTGCCCTTGAACAATCTTGTGGGGCATGCTCTGGGAGTACGGCGTTCCAGACCTGTTGCTACTGGCCATTCAGTTGCTGCATCACCGGAGCCAGAGTTTGTTTCATATTGGTAACAACAGGTTGACTTAATTTCCGGTGGGAGTTGGAGTCTGACAAGGCTGTCCTTTGTCACCGATTCTGTTCATAATTTTTCTGCACAGAATTTATTGGCGCAGTCGAGATGTTGAGGGGTTCTGGTTTGGTGGCCATTGGATCTCGTCTCTGCTTTTTGCGGATGATGTTGTCCTTTTTGGCTTCATCAAGTCGGGACCTCCAGCTCTCATTGCAGCGATTCGCAGCCGAGTACGAAACAGCTGGGATGAAGATCAGTACCTCCAAGTCCGAGGCCATGGTTCTCAGTTGGACAAGGGTGGAATGCACCCTCTGGGTTTGGAATGAGGTCCTGCCCCAAGTGGAGGAGTTTAAGTATCTTGGGGTCTTGTTCACGAGTGAGGGAAGGACGGAGCAGGAGATCGACAGATGGATCGCTGCAGCCTCTGCTGTTAAACAGAGTCCATCATGGTGAAAAATGAGCTGAGCCGCAAGGCGAAGCTCTCAATTTACCAGTAATCTACGTTCCAACCCTCACCTATGGTCACAAGCTTTGGGTAGGGACCGAAAAAACAAGACTGTGAATACAAGCAGCTGAAATAAGCTCCCTTCGCCGGGTGGCGGGGTTCTTCCTAAGAGATAAGGTGAGAAGTTCTACCATCCGTGGAGAGCTCAGAGTAGATCCGCTGTCCCTCCGCATTGAGAGGGGCCAGTTGAGGTGGCCCAGGCGTCTGGTCAGAATGCCTCCTGGACGCCTCCCTGGTGTGGTGTTTTGGGCATGTCCCACCGGGAAGAGACCCTGGGGTTGACCTAGAACATGCTCGAGGGACTATTTCTCTCGGCTTGTCTGGGACCGCCTCGGTGCCCCACCGGAAGAGTTGGAGGAAGTAACTGGGGAGAGGGACCCCTGGACCTTTTTGCTTAGGTTTCTGCATTCGGGACCCAACCCTAGACCTAGTGGAAGAAGATGAGATGAGATAAAAAGGACACAAGTGGAATTGACCACCCACACACAGACCAGCTCATTTACTTATGTATTAAATCTAAATTTTTCGACTTATCTCAATTTGATTGTGTTTTTTATTTTGTCCAAATCTTGGCAGTGGTGCATGAGTCTATATTTTCTGGTTTAATTTTTTTGTTTTGGGTCACACGGTGCTGTAGTGTCTCACATTTCTACCTTACACTAAGCAGTTCATGGGTTCAAGTCCATAGCTCAACAAGGGTGTTTCTGTGTCGGGTTTCCATGACCTTCCTGAGGTGTAAGTATGAATGGTTGTGTGTTTTGACACTGAGATGGTCTGGTGAATTGCTCAGGATGTGTAAAACTAGCAGGGTTATTTAGTTCTATGAGTGAAAGTGTTTGTTATTATCAATAAATCAGTATTTCCTACTGTTGCCTGTCATCATACAAGTTATGAATGCAAAATACCCGGTCAGCATCAACTCAGCAATGAAGTAAACTTATCGGTTTTCTTATGATGGGCACAAGCAGACACTGGATTGGACACCGAATAATAATTCTATAATGGTGCTCTGTTCTAGAGCTCCAGAAATAATTCTGAAATGAGCATCACATTAGGGGTTTTCCCTCTCTCAACCAACTATAACAGGTTATCTATTGTCACCTTCCTTTTCTTTTCTGCCCAAAAGCCTGTGTCCTCTTTACCATCGGTGATAGAGAAAAGCAAGCAACTGCTGTTAACTGTCAACTATGCCTTAGGGTTTATTTATTTATTTATTTATTTATTTATTTTCAGCATTACTACGCATTAACTCAACTCCAGTCTGTGAATGATCTACAGACCATAGTTACCTGGAGAATACATAATAAAAAAAAAATGTGCCTGCCCCATACTGCACCTGGTGAGATTTTTTTATCATTTAGTTTGTACAATATAACTTATTCAGTTTGCTAGAAAGGAAAACTAAAATAATAAAAGTGATTTCTTATAGATTGGTTCAGAAAAGCAACTGAAGAGGCCATTTATTCATTAATTTTTATTTTTATCTTTCATTCTTACAGTACTGTATTTTAAAATTGCACATACAGCTTCACATATGATTAAGAAATGGTGGATCAGAGGTGATGCTCCCAATAGCAACATAGCCCTCCTATCCACACGGCACACACCAAATAAATACATAAATAAATAAAAGAAATCCATAAAATAATAAAACCTAATAAAAGTAAGTACATCGTGGTTAGCATGCTTGCCTCACAGCAAGAAGGTTATGGATTCAAGTCCCAGATTCAGTAGAAAGCATTTTGTGTGGAGTTTGGATGTACTGTACACTCCACGCAAGACATGCACATTTAGCTAATTGTTTGCTCCAAATTATCACCAGGTATGAATGTAAATGGTTGTGTGTTAGCCTTGCACTGAACCAGCAAGCTTTCCAGGGTGCACCCCAGCTGCACCCTGAGTCGGTTAAGATAGGGTTCAGCCTTCCCATGGGCCTGGAAATAGAAAATTGGACTGGTGAATGAATGAATGAATGAGCTAAAATGATGTTCATATATTACAGTGTACTTCTCCCAGACATTCATGGATTATTAAAATTTACATTCACAGTGAAATATCTTCCGTCTGGTCATCTCATGCACATTTTGCCCAATGTTAAACATTCATTCATTTTATGTAACAACTTAATCCTAATTACGGTCACAGAGAGGCTGGCGCCCATCCCAGCTGACTCTGTGCAAGGGCAGAGTACACCCTGGACCGCTCGCCAGCCCATCGGAGGGTAGAAACACTGAAGGCTGTGCAGCTCCTCTTGTCAAAAGTCAGAAATGGTTCTTTTACATGAATCTCACACCATAGACAGTGAGAGACATAGCTGGCCTTTGATAACCAAGTTAGCTGCACTGGGGTGTGTGTGTGTGTGTGTGTGTGTGTGTGTGTGTTGGGGGGGGCTTTAGATCTGTTATGACTGTTACAATTTCTTCCCAGACTTCTACCCTTTGATGAACATTCATTCTGTATTTTTTTTTTTTTTTTGGTGTGTGTGTGTGTGTGTGTGTGTGTGTGTGTGTGTGTGTGTGTGTGTGTGTGTGTGTGCGTGCGTGCGTGTGATCCTACCAAAAGGCAAACAGAAGATGTGAATCTAAGACAGTTCCTCTTGAAACGCTGAACATTTGGGCAGTTTTTGTTATACTAGCGCAGACCATACAAGCACCAACAATTTGGCCTCTTTTAAAATCTGAGAGCTCTGCCATTATGGGATATGATTAATGTTTTCAATATCTGAAAAAAGAAAAAAAAAAAAATTTACATCAACATTTCAAATAACAAAATTATTATACAAAAAAATAATAACATATGCCAAGTTTTGATTGTTTAAATTATGTTCAAATATTATGATGCCAAAATGTTAGGTGTTTCCATTATTTTGTATAATAAATATATGTTTTAATGTAACTTATAGAAAAGAGCCATCTCAGATGACTCAGGGTGAGGGCAGAGTACACCCTAGACAGCTTACCGGGCCATCACAGGGCAGAAACACGATGATGGCTAGGCAGCGAACTCTTGACAAAAATCACCAGTGGTTCTTTTACATGCCTCTCACCACAGAGAGATATAGCCAGCCATTGCTAAGCAGGTTAGCGGTACTAAGGTGACAGCAGTGGCAACCAGTTGATAGTGGGGCTTGAACCCCTGACCTTGAAAAGGGTACTCCAGCACCTACCACTAGGCCACCAGTGCCCTTAATATATACTACAAACATAATATAAGAAAAGTGCCACTATGCCACCACCAAAACCTGATCATTATTTCGTCAGCTTAAGAAAATGAGTGAATTAGTGGGGCAGTGGTGGTCTAGTGGTATAGTGCGCTGGATTGCTGATCCAAAGGTTGTGGGTTCGAGTCCCACTCTCCACAGGGTTGTCACTGTCCCCCCCCAGTGCGGCTAACTGGGTTATCAAATGCGGGCCATGTCTCTCACTGTCTATGGTGTGTGGCATGTAAAAGAACCATTGCTGACTTTCGTAAAGAGGAGCTGCAAAGCCATCAGTGTGTTTCTGTTCCTTGCTAAAAGGGTTGTGACAGGAAGGGAATCTGATGTAAAAAATCTCTGGCAAATCAGATGATTCGCTGTGGTGACTCCCGAGTAAAAGGGAAAAAGCCGAAAGGAAGACAGAAAAATAAATCAAATTTACCACATTGTAAATATCATGATTGGATTTTTAAAAAATATTTTGTGTTTTGGTTAAGTCTTAATACAGAATGCCAGTCAACTATGAGATTTTCTCAGAAATTTATTAATAACTTTTCTGGGTTCAAACTGTGTTTTTCAATAAAGTGCATGTCATGTAAATGCACATACAGTCGGCCCTCTACTTACGAGAACCTCTGAGTACGAAAAATCCAGGTTACGAAAAACATTTTCCTAAATTTTCGTCCTCTTTTTTACGAAAATCACCAAACGTGCCATTAAAAATTCAAACAATGCACGAGTTGTTCTCTCATTGGCTGTCACCCAACATCCCGCCCCGCTGGCCTACCATTGGCCAGGAGGGAGCTGATCTGTACCCATCCTTCCTGTACCCATACTTCCTGTTTGTCACATGCGGTGAGACTTGAACAGGACTGATGGCTTGTTTTGAGATTGTTCATGCAGCATTATATTTCGTTATCGCCGAAACCCCTCTATGATCGGGACGATATTGAAGCAGAAGGAGACTTTAAAGCAGAAATACAGTGATGAAGGTGATTATTTCGGCACGATATTGAAGCAGAAGGATCATGAAAACTGAGTGATCCATGGGACAAGACCTCCGATCTCGCAAGGACGCAAGTTAATATTGAATCAGGACCTCTGATCTGTCAAACAGGTACTGTAATTCCACTTTAAATACAACATCCAATCCATTTAAATATTTAAATAGAATTGGTCCATCAGCTGTGTGTTGCATGTGGGTGGAGCCCGTATTCGGCAAAACACACTAGAGAGAGGTTTTTTTGTGTGTGTGTGTGTGTGTGTGTGTGTGTGTGTGTGTGTGTGTGTGTGTGTGAGAGAGAGAGAGAGAGAGAGAGAGAGAGACAGCAAGAGAGACAGAGAGAGAGAGAGACAGACAGAGAGAGACTGCATACAGAGTCAGTTAGATATGATCTTTTAACTCTCTTTCGAGAGAGCACATTGCAGCTTATTTTTTTGTTTTTTAAGTTGTTTAATTGAGTAAATGTTTAATAAATGTGGCACGCGCCGCCGCATGGAAGTAAAACGCGGCTCATCCAGACCTCCGATCCCTTAAGGAAACAAGTTAAAGTTGAGTCCTGACCTCCGATCTGTCAAGCAGGGAGTGCACTTTGAATTTTCCATCTTAAAATGCACCGGCGTCCTGCTTTTGGGCGGGGCCCGCATTCGGCAGAGCACGCCATAAATGTGTATTGTTTTTGTGTGTGTGTGTGTGTGAGAGAGAGAGAGAGAGAGAGAGAGAGAGAGAGAGACATAGAGAGAGAGAGAGAGAGAGCGAGGGAGAGAGAGAGAGAGAGAGAGATAGATAGCTAGAGACAGTGTAGTGTGTGTGTGTGTGTGTGTGTGTGTGTGTGTGTGTGTGTGTGCATGAATAAAAAATGTTTAATAATGGTTTATTTAATAAATATGTTAATAAAATGGTTTAATATGTTAATAAAGTATTTAAATGGCTTAATAAATAATTTTCTTTTACTTTTAACACATATTTCATACATAAATTACATTTTATACATATACATATTTTATATGATATATATGTATAATTAATATAATATTATATATTTTATACAAAATTGGTGTACTTTTATCATTTTTAAAGGGTTTATGGGGTAGTTTTGGGAGCCTTTAAACGAGTCACGTGTTTTACATGTAAAATGCACCTCTACTTACGTAAACTCCAGCCAACAAATAAAGCTCTGGAACAGATTAATTTCGTAAGTAGAGGGCTGACTGGCTGACTGGCTGACTGGCTGACTGGCGGCACGGTGGCGTAGTGGTTAGCACGTCCGCCTCACAGCAAGAAGGCCCGGGTTCGATTCCCGGCCTGGGCGTTTGTGTGTGGAGTTTGCATGTTCTCCCCGTGCTTGTGCGGGTTTCCTCCGGGTGCTCCGGTTTCCCCCGCAATCCAAAGATGTGCACTGTAGGTTAATTGGCCGTTCTAAATTGACCGTAGTTTCTCTCCTGCAGCGGCACTGGAACCCAGTCGTATCGGCACTTGCCCTTCCATTGGATCCTTCCGGTGGCGCCGAGACAGGGGGGGACTTGCTGCTTGGGTAACAGCCTGTCCCTCATTACTCCCTACCCAGGCTCTGTGCACTGGGGAGTATCACCAGTTGGGATACTGGCCAGAGCGCAGCCATAGTCCTTAGGGACTGACGGAGGCCTACGCTAGAGGGCTGACTGTATTAGCAAATTGATTATCTTGAAAACTGATGTTATATTTATTCAGTAGTGGGTTTTTTTCTTGGGAAATGTTAAGGGTATTAGTAGTTATTAAAAATATATTGGAAATGAATTAGCAATTCACATTTAAAGATAAGAACCACTTTAAAATTACATAGGCTAATTTTCAAACATTAATTTGCACTAAAAGCAGTGAGATGGACAGAATCAAGCTAATGTCACAGCATCTGTACATTATTGTTCTCTACGACTCTCACTACACTTTTCATCATCCACTGTACCACTGTTCCACTATTACCTGATCCCCGATGTACCGCATGTCCCCTATTAATCCTGTTCACAATCAGACCTCATCACCTGCCCATGTTCAAAAGTTGCAAAGTACTGTTGTGCATTTTATTCCTAGCCTCTACAAATGCTGTTTATTCTGATTGTGTTTTCCATGTATGACCAAACTTGTCTTCTCATTAGTGTTCACCTGTCAATCTTTGATTTTTTTTTTTTTTTGTTATGTATAATGTTTTCCTGCCTTGTACCTCACCTTTGGATTATCTCTACTGTACTATTTATTTGATTGGTTGGCATCTGTCTGTTACATGCTTTTGAATTTGAACTGTGTCTCTGGATGTATGTGCCTCAATCTACCAATTAAATCAAGAAGGCTTGTCCAAATATATTTTAGCAAGACAAAGTTTTTGTAAAGTTTACTCAACAATTCAGAGCCTTAGATTCAATTAAACAAAACAAAACAAAAAATAAAAAATAAATAAATAATAATAAAAAAAAACAAAAAAAAAAAACAAACAAACAAAAATGTCAAATCGCCTTTACTTTTTTCTCCTGGGGACTTTGAATTTTGTTTCGATCAGCTAAGTGTGATAGACAGGTACATTGTTCTTGAAAGTTTGTGAACTTTTTCAAAATTTATACATTTATGTATGAATATGAAGCAAAACATCATCAGATTTTCACACAAGTCATAAAAGTAGAGAAAAAAACAGAAATGAGATAATAAATGACCAAATAAAATATTTTTCAACACTGTAAAATCATTTATGGGCCAAGAAAGTAAATCACACTCTCGAAGATTTCTTTTAATCATGTAAGTCCCCTACCATATAAGTTACTAATTACCTGAGTGATTACGTTTTTGTGAAGCACACCAGAGAACTGGGCCATGAAACAGTTGGATGACTTCAGGAAGAAGTTGGGCTTTTCTGAAGAGTCACATTTTCTGTCACATTAAGTGGATGGCTGTTTGCATGTGCATAGCTTACCTTGGAATAAATGGCACTAGGATGCCCTTTTGGAAAAAGTCTAGCCAGGAGATACAGTTTGAGGTTTTGGGCAATATTGTGTTGAAAAATTTTTGGCCTCTGTGTGGATGGTAGTATGACACATGCAACCAACAAAAACATATTTGTGGCTCATGTATTCTGTTTCAAGACAACTGTATTCCCAAATGGAAGAGACTTCTTTAATTAGGACAATGCACCAAACCACACATCAAATGTTTTTAAGGAATTATTTGAGGAACATGAAAACAAGAGTTTATAGTATTATCCAAATTTCTCAGATCTCAATCTGTCTGAGCATCTGCGGGATGTGTTGGACAAACAAATTTGATCCATGGAGCATGAGCCTTACATTGGATCTACTGCTAATGTTTTGGTACCAAATATCAAAGTTTACCTTCTTTTGAAGTCAATGCCATGATGGATCATATTTAGGCAATTTTAGAAAAAGAATGACAATGGACAGAGAGAGAGAGAGAGAGAGAGAGAGAGAGAGAGAGAGAGAGAGAGAGAGTGCAGACATAAGGAACTGTTTAGGGATAAAACAAACACAGGTAATGGATGAGGATAAAGAGGAGAAGAGCAGGAGAGAAAACACAAGGAGAGAAGAAACAATGGACAGTACAGTCAAAGCGGAACCAAGGACAATACTAGGAAAGGGCAATGAATAGAGAGAGAGAACAAACATAAAGGAGGGCCCATCCAAGGAGATTCTCGCAAAGCATGGATTGCACCTGACTCGAGGTGACTTCAGATCGCTTATGGGGAAGAACTACCTCAATGACAAGATCATTGATAAGTATATGAGACTCCTTCAAATGAGGAATGAGATGGACCCAAATCTTCCCAGTGTATATGCCTGCACCACATTCCTCTATATACAACTAAACACCTTTGGTCTGGAGGAGGGGTGCAGGCAGACAGAACAATGGATCAAAGAAGATCTTACCAAGTAAAAACTGATTCTATTCCCCAACCACAGTCAACACCATTGGAGTTTGATTGTGGTTGAGACAGCAAAGAAGATCATACATTACTTTGACTCAATCAGTGGGTCCAGGAAAAGTTCAGCAGCCCCACGCATGATAAAACTGTATATGGAGAAATACCACAATGTCGAGAGGAGGGGAAGCAGATTACAAGATAAAGAGAAGAGAGGATGCACCACTCCAAACAAATGGGGTGTACCGTGGGGTGTTCCTGTGCCAGGACACAGAAAGAATGACCAGGAGGAGTGGGATGGGCTTCACCCAGGGTGAGTTGGCCCAAGCAAGAGATAGGATGATAGATGAGCTAATGGAGGGGGAAATTAGTTCAGACTGGGACAGGTACCAGTGCAGGCGCCCAGCAGAAAAAAGTGAGGAAACAATACAGGAAGATACAAAAAACAGCAGACCACAACTGAAAAATACTTAACAAAGAGGGAGCTTCAAAAAAGTAGAAAACAGTGCAAGAGTAGACAATGATGAAAGAAAGGAGAGAATAGACTGGCCCAAGGCAAATACTCCAGAGTGGGTAAGATTGGATCAGGTCTTAATAGAAATATTGAAATTTCAGGGCTCATCCCCAGAAAGCAAGGCACCAGGTCATCCAATGCTAAGCTACAGTTTATGCCGGGAGAGTTTTGGGGTGAAGAAAAAGAAAACCAAGGAGAAAGCCTAAACAAAAGGACCATCAAAAAAACAAGAGAAATGTAAGAGACTAAGAGATGAAATCAACAAAATGAAGGAAACCTACGGGAATGTAGAGGAGCGTGAAAAGGAAGCAGTGAAGCAATTGCAGGAGGACAAAATCAAGGAACTAAGACTTGCAAAAAGAGCAGAAACATTGAGGAAGGGAAAAAATAAGCTTGTAAAAAACACTTCAATGCCTTCCTGAGTCAGTCATTTGAGTTAGCCAGAAATTTAATGGCTCCCAGGCTAACGGGGAACCTACAAAGCGGCAAAGAAGAAGTGGAACACCACCTGAAGAAGGCACATGGCGAAGAGAACAGGAAGGAGGAAAGGAGCACCCCAGGGGGCCTTGTTGAGTATGAACAACCACAGGTGGAATTTGACAACAGCTTGCCAACTTGGAAAGAACTCAGCAACCGACTACGGAAGGCAAGGAACAAGTCTCTTCCAGGTCCAAATGGGGTCCCCTGCCTTGTCTACAAGAGATGTCCAGGAGTGGTAAGGCTCCTGTGGGGTTATTTAAGGGGGGGGGGGTGGAGAAAGAATAGTATGGATGAGAGCAGAAGGAGTTTTCATCTCCAAAGAAGAAGGAGCCACAGAAGTAGACAAGTTCAGAACAATTTCACTGTTAAACGTGGAAGGCAAGCTGTACTTTGCTATGAAAGTAGAGAGACTGACCAAATACACCATAGTCAACAAGTACATTGACACATCCATACAGAAAGGGGAAGTTCCAGAGGTGTCAGGGTGCATGGAACACACAGCCATCCTGTCACAGCTCATTAGAGAGGCAAAGGCGGGGAGAAAGGACTTGGTGGTAACATAGCTAGATATGGCCAATGCCTACGGTACGATTCCATGCAATCTGATCATGACAGCACTCCAGAGAGCACATGTCCCAGAGGAACTGTGCAAGCTGGTGGAGTCGTACTACTCAGACATGAAGATACACTTCACAACAAAAGCATTCACCACAGAGTGGCAGCAGCTGGAGAAAGGCATTATAACTGGTTGCACACTGAGTGTGATTCTGTTTGCCCTGGCAATGACAATGCTGGTGGTATCAGCAAAGAAAGAAACAAAAGGGCCAAAGACAGAATCAGGGCAGCAACATGCCAATAGGAGACTGTTCATGGACGATATAGCCACAGCAATGGAGAACCTAGTGCAGACAAAGTATGTCCTGGAGAATCTGGCCGACAAACTGGAGTGGGCAGGCTTGTCAGTGTGACCAGAGAAATGCAGAAGTCCGGTGATAATCAAAGGCTAAGTGAGCAAAAGAAAGCCAGTAATCAACGGAAACCCCATAACTTCTGTTTCAGAAAAACCTGTGAAGTACTTGGGGAAAATCTACAACAAGACATTGAACGACCGGGAACAAACAAAAGAAACTTTGAAAGAAATGAAGAGATGCTTGAACAAGCTGGAAAACTGCAGGGTTCCAGACAAATTCAAAGCCTGGATGGTCCAACATATGCTTCTCTCAAGACTGATATGGCCACTCTCCATCTACCAGATTCCAGAGACCAAAGTGAGTTAGATGGAGGGGAAAATCACTGGTAAACTAAAAAAATGGCTTGGGCTCCCCAGTCACTGTTGAGGCGAGGCAAGACTCCAGACAACATTGAAGGAAGCACAGGATCCATGTGTCCAAAGAGCAAGAGTGGCAGTGGATGGGGGAAGGAAAGCCACTACACAAGAAAACATAAGTTAGGCAAAAACCAGACTGAAGACAGAAGAGACAACTGGGATTCCCAACAGGGGGCGAGTGGGTTTGGGATTAAATCTCAAAAGATACTAGAGCACCAGTTCCAAGGAAGAAAGGAGAGCCATGGTGGTGGAGAAAATGAGGGAGGCTGAGGAGCACAAGAGAAGGGTGAAAATGATGGGCTGATTAAGCAGGGGGCACATATGAGATGGGAGGTAACGGAGAGAAAGTTGAACCACAGGGATGTGGTCAACATGCCAGAAAACAGATTCAAGTTTCTGGTATAGGTAATGTACGACCTGCTACCCAGACCACAGAATAAAAAGACCTGGTTCGGCACAGAGATAACGTGCGACCTACGTGGAGAGAAGGCGACACTCTCTCTCACATACTAAGTGGATGCCGGGTGGTGTTAGCACAAGGGAGATACCAGTGGTGCCACGATCAAGTTCTGAGAGAGATAGCTCAGTGTGTCTAAGAAAGAAGAAGAAACAACAATGCATCCCCAAGGTCAAGGGAGAGTGGTGGGATCACCTTTGAGAAGCAAGTAGAAAACCCCAAAGCAAAGACCCAACAATCAGCAGGTAACTATCTGGATGGGGCAGCAGACTGGCACCTCTTAGTTGACCTGGATAAGAAACTCAAGGTCCCAGAGAAAGTGGCAGAGACAAACCTCAGACCGGATATGCTGCTGTTGTCAAACAGCAGCAAGAGGATGGGGGTTATCAAGCTGACAGTGCCAAGTGAGGAGAGGGTGGAGATCTCAGGGATAGCTGAAAAGAAACAAGTATACAATGCTGGAGATTGAGGGGAAAAAGAAATGACTGGGCTGTACAGGTCTGGGCAGTAGAGGTTGGCTGCCGGGGTTCCCAGCTGCTTACATGGCTACCTTCCTCAAGGCGATTGGAATAGGAGGAGGAGAGAGAAGTAGAGCCCTGAGAATTGGAGAAGCAGCAGAGAAAGCAAGCAAAGTCATATGGACCTGGAGCTGCATACCAGCAAGGGGGAAGGAGTGATTATCTGGCCTAGTGGCAATAGCTGCGGGCGGTGCCAGGCCGGGGGGGAGGGGGGGGGTTTACCACCGGAAGCTGCCGAAACTCATACTCATCGAAGTGACCCGGCCTGGTCCGTGGCTGATGAGGACCAGAATCAATATCAGTCCATATTTGCCTTTGAAGAAACTGGGATCACCATGAGAACACTAGGCTGGCCCAGGTAGGTTAGGTCAACTAACTTTATTATTCCTAGAGAGGTGCATTTATTGCATGGTTGAAGTGTAAAAAAAAAAAGTGTTTCCATCTAAAAATGAATATCCTAGTGACTTTTAAACATTGAGTTCACTTAAAGTTCCATGGTGAGGTAACTGCTGTTCATTGACTACAGCTCCACTTTCAACATCATAATTCCATCAAGGCTAGTCATGAAGCTCTAGAAACTGGTATCAGTATCTCCTTATGCAACTGGATCCTGGACTCCCTGACAGAGGGCCTCCACATTGATGCACAGCACCCATGTACCTGATTGATGTGTCTTCAGCCCCTGCTGTATACCTTGGCCACACATAGCTCCAACATCTTCATCAGATTTGCAGATGACTCCACCATCATGGGTGAGTCTGCTTCCACACCACCATCATGGATGAGTCTGCTTCCAGAACAGATTTGAGAGCCCTGACATTATGGTATCGGGATAGCAACATGCTCCTCAACATCAGCAAGACCAAGGAGCTCATCGTGGATTACAGGAGACACACCTGCATCCATATCGAGGGGACAGAGGTGGAGAGTCAGTTTCTTCTGGTTCCTGAGGATCAATATCAGTCAGGATCTGAGCTGGTTACATCACACTGGTATGATCATAAAACTAATGAGACAACCGCTCTTCGTTTTTCAGTGGGTGAGGAGGTTTGATATGGACCCCAGAAAAAGATGCACTATTGCGAGTATTTTGGGTGGCTGTTTCACAACCTGGTATGGCAGTTGTAATGCTCTGGACCATAAAGCTTGACAGAGGATGCTCAGATCAACACAACACATCACCATTACTGAACCTCTATGCACAACATTGTATGAGGAAGGCTCAGAGGCTCCTATCTGATCTCAGCCACCCTGGTTACAGACTCTTCACTCTCCTGCCATCAGACATACAGGACAGGAGCATTAGAAACAGATTCTAAAACTTGAGTTCAAAGGGGTAGTTGCATTGTGTTCACTTACTATATGTGTATCATGATCTCATTTTCTGAATCATTTAATTTCTAATTAGGGTTGCAGGGAGGCTGGTGCCCCTTTCACCCGATTCTGGGCGAGGGACAACCACACCCTGGACAACTCAAAAGGCCACGAAAGGGCCAACACTCATATAACCATTCATACTTATAATGGTGATTTGGAACATCCAATCAACCTACTGTGCATGTTTTGGACTGTGGGAGGAAACCGAAGAACCCAGAGGAAATACAAAAGCATGGGGAGAACATGCAAACTCCATACTGAAATGCACAAGCTGGAAATCAAACGCAGGACTTTCTTCCTGTGAGGCGGATGTGAGCCGCTACATTAAAGTGCTGCCGTATGTGTATGAATGAACTGAAATTTTAACTCACATTTTCATAAGTTTTATGTATAAATGAATAATAATTATAACGAAAGTGTCCTTTATAATTGTGCCAAAGGAATCAGTGTGCTTCAAGTGATATGTATGATTATGTGTCACATGTGTCATGTAGCTTCTTCTTCTTTTCCTTTCGGCTATTCCCTTCAGGGGTTGCCACAGCGAATCATCTGCTTCCATCTCACCCTGTCCTCTGCATCTTCTTCTCTTACACCAACTGCATTCATGTACTCCTTCACCACGTTCATGAATCGTCTCTTTGGGCTTCCTCTCGCCTTCTGCCTGGTAGTTCCAGCCTCAGAATCCTACTACCAATATACTCACTATCCCTTCTCTGTACATGCCCAAACCATCTCAATCTAGCCTGTCTGACTTTGTCTCCAAAACGTCTTACATGTGCTGTCCCTTTGATGTGCTCATTCCTGACCCTATCCATCCTCGTGATTCCAAAAGAGAACCTCAATATTTTCATCTGTGCTACCTCCAGCTCTGCCTCCTGTCTTTTCCCCAGGGCCACTGTTTCTAAACCAAACAATATCACTGGCCTCAACACCGTCTTGTACAGTTTTCCTTTCATTCTTGCCAATACCTTCTTATCACACATCACACAGAGCACTTTTCTCCAACCATTCCAACCAGCCTGAACACGCTTCTGCACCTCTTTTCCACACTCTCCATTGCTTTGGATTGTTGAGCCTAAGTATTTAAAATCCTCCACCTTCCTTATCTCTGCTTCCTGTAACCTCACTGTTCCTGTTGGGTCCTTGTCATTCATACACATGTATTCTGTCTTGCTGAGGCTAACCTTAATTCTCCTCCTTTCCAGGGCATACCTCCACCATTCTAGATTTTGCTGCACCTGTTCCCTGCTATCACTGCACATCACAATGTCATCTGCAAACATCAAGGTCCATGGGGAATCTTGTCTAACCTCGTCTGTCAGCCTGTCTATCACCATAGCAAACAAGAAGGGGCTCAGAGCTGACCCCTGATGCAGTCCCAACTCTTCTGTCACACCGACAGCACACCTCACCACTGTCTTACATCTCTCATACATGTCCTGCACCACTCTAACATACTTCTCTGCCACTCCAGACTTCCTCATGCAATACCACAGTTCCTTTCTCGGCACCATGTCTTATGCTTTCTCCAGCTCCACAAAGGCACAATTCAGCTCCCTCTGACCTTCTCTGTACTTCTCGATTAACATCCTCAAGGCAAACACTGCATCTGTGGTGCTCTTTCTTGGCATGAAACCAAATGGTTGTTCACAAATTCTGACCTCTGCCATTCGTCTGACTTCCACTATTCTTTCCCATAACTTCATCGTATGGCTCATCAACTTTATCCCTCAGGAGTTGCCACAACTCTGCACTTCTCCCTTGTTCTTGAAAATGGGCACAATCACACTTCTCCTCCATTCCTCCGGCATCCTCTCATTCTCTAAGACCTTGTTAAATGTTCTTGTCATGAAATGTACTGCTACCTCTCCTAGACACTTCCATACCTCCACCGGTATGTCATCAGGACCAACTGCCTTTCCATTCTTCGTCCTCTTCAATGCCCTCCTCACTTCACCCTTATAATCTTTGCTACTTCCTGGTTCTCATCAGTCACCTCTTCTACTCTTTTTTCTCTCTCATTTTCCTGATTCATCAGCTCTGCAAAGTCCTCTTTCCATCTTCCCAGCACACTTCTGTCATCAGTCAATACATTTCCCTCGCTGTCCTTTATCACTCTAACTTGCTACACGTCCTTCCCGTCTCTATTTCTCTGCTGTGCCAACCTGTACAAATTATTTTCTCCCTCTTTACTTTCCAACCGAGATTACAAGTCATCATACGCACTATGTTTGGCCTTGACCTCGCTACCTTCACCTTACGCTGTGTCTCCCTGTACTCCTGTTTACTCTCTTCAGTCCTCTCTATGTCCCACTTCTTCTTAGCTAATTTCTTCCTTTGTACAAACTCCTTCACTTCCTCATTCCACCACCAAGTCTCCTTATCTCCTCTCCTTCCAGATGACACACCAAGTATTCTCCTACCTGTCTCCCTGATCACATTAGCTGTAGTTGTCCAGTCATCTGGAAGCACTTCCTGACCACCAAAAGCCATTTCCAACTCCTCCTTGAACACAACATGACACTCTTCCTTTTTCAGCTTCCATCACTTTGTCTTCTGCTCTGCCTTTGCCTTCTTCACCTTACTCACCATCAGTGTCATCCTTCACAGCACCATCCTATGCTGTTTGGCAACACTCTCACCCACTACTCCTTTGGAGTTACTGACTTCCTTCAAATTACATTGCCTACACAAGATGTAGACTACCTGTGTGCTCCTACCTCCGCTTTTATAAGTTATCCTATGCTCCTGTCTCTTCTGGAAGAAAGTATTTACTACAGCCATTTCCATCCTTTTTGCAAAATCTATCAACATCTGTCCTTCTGCGTTCCTGTCCTGGATACCAAACCTGCTCATCACTTCCTCGTCCCCTCTGTTTCCTGCACAAAATGTCCATTGAAGTCTGCCCCAATGACCACTCTTTCACCTCTGGGGGTATTCTGCATCACTTCATCTAACTCACTCCAGAATCTCTCCTTCTCTTCTAGCTCACATCCTGCCTGTGAGGCATAAGCACTAACAACATTGAACACCACGCCTTCAATTGCTAACTTGAGACTCATCACTCGGTCTGACACTCTTTTCACTTCTTGAACATTCCTGACCAACTCCTCCTTCAAGATGACTCCTACTCCATTTCTCTTCCCATCCACACCATGATAAAACAGCTTAAACCTTGCTCTTAAGCTTCTAGCCTTGCTCCCTTTCCCTCTGGTCTCCTAAACACACAGTATGTCCACCTTCCTCTGCATCACGTCAGCCAGCTCTCGACCTTTTCCTGTCATAGTTCCAACATTCAAAGTCCCTACTCTCAGCCCTAGACTTGTGCCTTTCCTCTTCTCTCTCTGCCTACGGACACGCCTCCCGCCTATCCGTCTTCTTCCTCTCCTTCTTCGACCTCTCCTTCTTCGACCTCTTTTTCTTCGACCAACAGTAGTCCAATGTCCACCAGCACCCTGTTAGTTGACAGCACTGATGGTGGTCGTTGTTAACCCCGGCCTTGCCCGACCTGGTATGAAATCTGTCTCGACGGTTCGCATTCAGTATTTTGGCAAAAGTTTTATGCCAGATGCCCTTCCTGTCGCAACCCTCTCCATTTATCTGGGCTTGGGATTGGCGTGAGGATGGAAAGTTGTTTGTGCCCATCCTCACAGCTGCATTTTGCCAAAGAGCACACTGACTGGCCTAAAGAGCAATGGGGCAGCACTTTAAGGATTGATGAAAGTCAGATTATTCTTTTTAGGTTTAGTGGCCAGAGCCACTTTGTCAGGCGAGCCCCAAAAACATAATTCAAACCATAGGACACTGTGAAAACAGTGAAACCTAGTGGTGCAAGCATCATGATATGTGGATGTTTCTAATGCTATGGGCCGAGTTTTCGCATACCAGGAATCATAGACCAGTTTAAATAGATCAAAACACTTGAAGAAGTCATGCTGCATTATGCTGAAGAGGAAATGCGCTTGACATAGATTCCAACAAGACAATTACCCAAAACACACCAATAAACGGGAAACATCTCAGTTTCAAACCAACAAGATTGACGTTATGTAGCAGCGGCCTGATGCCTGGATCTTAATCCAAGACACAACTTGTGAGCTGACATCAAAAATGCCATTTCTGAGGCAAAACTAAGAAATCCAGTTAAACTGTGGAATGTGGTCCAATCATCCTGGACTGGAAAACCCTATTCACAGGTGCAAGAAATGTATTAACTACATGCAACAGGGACGTGCAGCCATTCTCAGAAACAGTGTTTATACTAATAAATATTAGTTCAGTGATTCAAAGAAAACAAAACATTTACAAAAATTTTCAGTTCATACACTGAATGTTTGAGTTTGTAAAGAAGAAATGCAGGCACTGATATTTTTTGAAAAGTCTATTATTCACTTTTCTTCAATTTTTTAAAAGGAATAACACAAATTTGAAATATTTTTCTTCATTTGACATAGAATGTCATTTTCCCAATGCATTTATGTAGGGTAAGTCTGTTGGGTTTTTACACCTGAGCCTCGTGGCTCATCAGGCCAGTGCTTATCCCTGGTTTCCATAGCGTGAAGCAACTAGGAGTTCAACTCCCCCTGGATGGGACACTAGTCTATCACAGGTTACCTTCCCAGTATATTTTACGGGTACCCATTTATACTGCTGGGTGAACAGAGGCACAATTGTGGTTGAGACCTTGCCCAGGGGTCTTAGCACAGTGAGGGTCTCAGTGGGATTCAAACTCACAATCTCCCAATCATGAGCGCAGCACCTTAACCACTACACCACCAGCCCCACAATGCATTTATGTGGATGGAAATAAAAGCTGTTTTAGGATTTTTAGTCTTATTCACTTTTTAAAACAACTTCTATTAGTTTGGACACACACACAAACACACACACACACACACACAAGTGATTTCCTTTTGGCTTTTTCAAGGATCGCCACAGCGAATGATTCACACGTTTGATTTAGCATAGGTTTTTAGGTCGGATGCCCTTCCTGACACAACCCTTTAGCAAGGGACAGAAACTGCCAACGGCTTTGCAGTTTCTTTTTACAAAAATGAGCAATAATTGTTTTTACATGAACCGATCACCATAGACAGTGAGAGACATGGCCGGCCTTTGATAACCCAGTTAGCTGTACTGGGGGGACAGTGATAACCTTGTGGAGAGTGGGACTTGAACCCCCAACCTTAGGATCAGCGATCCAGCACCCTGTACCACCAGGCCACCACTGCCCATATATATATATATATGTGAGCTGAGATGGGCTCCAGTCTTACCATGATAGATACAAATGCCTGACAATGATACACTTTAATCTGTCTGTAACATTGGTGACAGACAGAATTAAGGGGAGCATTTTATTTTAAATGTCGCTGCGAGATGGAAGAAAAGGAGAGGATCACTTAGTTTAATGCATGCGTTCTAAGAAAGCATGAGTGTTGCTAAGATACAGGGGAGGGCAATGCTACATAACTTCCATCAAAAACCAAACACTGGTCTTATGCAAATACATTGCTCCCAAGTCTTTTGTGGCTATGGCTGCTGAACTGCATTTGTTGTGTCACCGATACCTGGCTCCAAGTCTTGCCTTTGGGGTCTTTTGTTTCTGAGGAAAATGGAAGTGTGTTAGGGTAAAGGAGGGAGATTGCTGAGAAACAGTCAGAAAATAGTGAATTCTGGTTTGTGATTGATGTTCCAGAAATGGAAAAGTGCTTGCATATTTCATACAATGACCACATTACCTATTAAACTTATGCAACTGACCTCTCTCAAGCCTTTCTTCTCCTGAATGATACACCTGAGAAAAAGAGAATCCATTTCTGAGATACAGGGTAAAAAAAAAGCTGCCGGTTTTCATGTTTGTTTGAGATGTTCCTTGCAGCAATGGATGTATGCAGGGAAAATTTCATTCTTTATATATTAGCATTAGAGCTTACATGATCAACACATCCCTGCAAAATGTCAGCGAGCCCCACAGCTATGGTGACATGTCCTGTGCTAAAAGCTGCCATTACATTCTCAAATTGCATCTCTTCAACCTGTCTAAAAGCTCCGTGAAGGTACATTAATGTATCCAAGCAAGCGGATGTGTGCCATGCTTAGGGAGACACTCAATAATTTGTGACATGTTATTAGATAATATCAAACAAGGGAAAATGTGGAGTATGCAGAGTATTCATAGCCGTAATGATGTATATATTGTCTGTATAGAACTATACACCATGCAAACAGCTCTAGGTGGTATGAATACATAATGTGCTTTAACCACGGAGTCTGAAAATGGGAGTGTTCTTCTGCTTTTACAGGTATGCAACAAGCCTCCATAAAACATTTTGGAATCATAATGATGTCCATTATATTGATTACATGATACACACACACACACACACACACACACACACACACACACACACACACACATATATATATATATATATATATATATATATATATATATATATATATATATATATAGAGAGAGAGAGAAATGCAGCCGTGAGGGGGGGGCACAAACCAGTGTCTCTCCCTCACGCCGGTCCCAAGCCCGGATAAATGCAGAGGGTTGCGTCAGGAAGGGCATCCGGCGTAAAACAAATGCCAAATAAACTATGCGAATCACAAGAAAGAATGACATACCGGATCGGTCGAGGCCCGGGTTAACAACGACCGCCATCAGTGCCGTCAACCAACAGGGTGCTGATGGAAATTGGACTACTGTTGGTCGAAGACGTCGAAGAAGGAGAGGCAGGAGGCGTGTCCGTTGCCAGAGAGAGAAGAGGAAAGGCATGAGTCTAGGACTGAAAGTAGGGACTTTGAATATTGGAACTATGACAGGAAAAGGTAGAGAGCTGGCTGACATGATGCAGAGGAGGAAGGTGGACATACTGTGTGTTCAGGAGACCAGGTGGAAAGGTCGCAAGGCTAGAAGCATAGGAGCAGGGTTTAAGCTGTTTTATCACGGTGTAGATGGGAAGAGAAATGGAGTCGGAGTCATCTTGAAGGAGGAGTTTGCCAGGAATGTTCTAGAAGTGAAAAGAGTGTCAGACAGAGTGATGAGTCTCAAGTTAGAAATTAAAGGTGTGATGGTCAATGTTGTTAGTGCTTATGCCCCACAGACAGGATGTGAGCGAGAAGAGAAGGAGAGATTCTGGAGGGAGTTAGATGAAGTGATGCAGAGTACCCCAGAGGTGAAAGAGTGGTCATTGGGGCAGACTTCAATGGACATGTTGGTGCAGGAAACAGAGGGACGAGGAAGTGATGGGTAGGTTTGGTATCCAGGACAGGAACGCATGAAGGACAGATGTTGGTAGATTTTGCAAAAAGGATGGAAATGGCTGTGGTGAATACTTTCTTCCAGAAGAGAGAGGAGCATAGGGTGACTTATAAAAGTGGAGGTAGGAGCACACAGGTAGACTACATCTTGTGCAGGCGATGTAATTTAAAGGAAGTCAGTGACTGCAAAGTAGTAGCGGGTGAGAGTGTTGCCAAACAGCATAGGATGGTGGTGTGCAGGATGATGCTGATGGTGAGGAAGGTGAAGAAGGCAAAGGCAGAGCAGAAGACAAAGTGGTGGAAGTTGAAAAAGGAAGAGTGTCGGGTTGTCTTCAAGGAGGAGTTGAAACAGGCTTTGGGTGGTCAGGAAGTGCTTCCAGATGACTGGACAACTACAGCGAATGTGATCAGGAGACAGGTAGGAGAATATTTGGTGTGTCATCTGGAAGGAAAGTAGATAAGGAGACTTGGTGGTGGAATGAGGAAGTGCAGGAGTGTGTACAAAGGAAGAGATTAGCTAAGAAGAAGTGGGACATTGACAAAACCGAAGAGAGTAAACAGGAGTACAGGGAGACACAGCGTAAGGCAAAGGTAGCAGTGTCAAAGGCCAAACAGAGTGCGTTTGATGACTTGTATGCTCGGCTGGAAAGTAAGGAGGGAGAAAATGATTTATACAGGTTGGCACAGCAGAGAAATAGAGATGGGAAGGACGTGCAGCAAGTTAGATTGATAAAGGACAGAGAGGGAAATGTATTGACTGATGACAGAAGTGTGCTGGGAAGATGGAAAGAGTACTTTGAAGAGCTGATGAATGAGGAAAATGAGAGAGAAAAAAGAGTAGAAGAGGTGACTGTTGAGGACCAGGAAGTAGCAAAGATTAGTAAGGGTGAAGTGAGTAGGGCATTGAAGAGGATGAAGAATGGAAAGGCAGTTGGTCCTGATGACATACCGGTGGAGGTATGGAAGTGTCTAGGAGAGGTAGCAGTAGATTTTCTGACAAGAACATTTAACAAGGTCTTAGAGAGTGAGAGGATGCCAGAGGAATGGAGGAGAAGTGTGCTGGTGCCCATTTTTAAGAACAAGGGAGACGTGCAGAGTTGTGGCAACTACAGAGGGATAAAGTTGATGAGCCATACGATGAAGTTATGGGAAAGAATAGTGGAAGCTAGACTAAGGGCAGAAGTCAGCATTTGTGAACAACAGTTTGGTTTCATGCCCAGAAAGAGCACCACAGATGCAGTGTTTGCCTTGAGGATGTTAATGGAGAAGTACAGAGAAGGTCAGACGGAGCTGCATTGTGCCTTTGTGGATCTGGAGAAAGCATATGACAGGGTGCCGAGAGAAGAACTGTGGTATTGCATGAGGAAGTCTGGAGTGGCAGAGAAGTATGTTAGAGTGGTGCAGGACATGTATGAGAGATGTAAGACAGTGGTGAGGTGTGCTGTCGGTGTGACAGAAGAGTTCAAGGTGGAGGTGGGACTGCATCAAGGGTCAGCTCTCAGCCCCTTCTTGTTCGCTATGGTGATGGACAGGCTGACAGACGAGGTTAGACAAGATTCCCCATGGACTATGATGTTTGCAGATGACATTGTAATCTGTAGTGAGAGCAGAGAACAACTGCAGGAAAATCTAGAGAGGTGGAGGTATGCCCTGGAAAGGAGGGGAATGAAGATTAGCATCAGTAAGACAGAGTACATGTGCATGAATGCCAAGGACCAAAGAGGAACGGTGAGATTACAGGGAGCAGAGATAAGAAAGGTGGAGGATTTTAAGTACTTAGGCTCAACAATCCAGAGCAATGGCGAGTGTGGAAAAGAGGTCAAGAAGCGTGTGCAGGCAGGTTGGAATGGTTGGAGAAAAGTGTCCGGTGTGATGTGTGATAGGAGGGTATCGGCAAAAATGAAAGGAAAAGTGTACAAAACGGTGTTGAGGCCAACGATGCTGTATGGGTTAGAAACAGTGGCCCTGGGGAAAAGACAGGAGGCAGAGTTGGAGGTAGCAGAGATGAAAATGTTGAGGTTCTCTTTGGGAGTAACGAGGATGGATAGGATTAGGAATGAGTACGTCAGAGGGACAGCACATGTAAGACGTTTTGGAGACAAAGTCAGAGAGGCTAGATTGAGATGGTTTGGACATGTACAGAGGAGGGATAGTGAGTATATTGGTAATAGGATGCTGAGGCTGGAACTACCAGGCAAAAGGCCTAGAGGAAGACCAAAGAGACGATTCATGGATGTGGTAAAGGAGGACATGAAGGTCGTTGGTGTAAGAGAAGAAGATGCAAAGGATAGGGTGAGATGGAGGCAGATGATTCGCTGTGGCGACCCCTGAAGGGAAAAGCCGAAAGGAAAAGAAGAAGAAGAAGAAGAAGAGAGAGAGAGAGAGAGAGAGAGAGAGAGAGGGGATTTTCTGAGTAGATCCTTCCGTAGGAGAGTGCTCAATACTTTTAGGTAGAGCAAATAACAATAAAAATAAAAGGACAGGATAAAGACTTTCTATTGAAACTCCATTTATCACTACAGATCTGTTTCGAGGGCTGGTGAAACTACCTACTACCTACTACTTTCTCAGTAGATTCTTCTATAATCACCTGAAGAGAGAGGATATATATATATATATATATATATATATATATATATATATATATATATATATATATATATATATATATATATAAAATGATAATATGCTCTGAGAGTACTCCACCTCCACCTTAACCCAGAGTTTCCTGAGGTTTTAGGTTTAAACCTCAGTGTAGGGAGAATCTCTTCTGTATAGCGTAAATACTATGTTCTCCCAGTGCTTTTGTGGATTTCTATGCTGGCGTTCCAGTTTCCAACCACAGTCTATAAACTTGCAGATTAGGTCAGTTGGCTCTAAATTGCCCATAAATATGAGTGTGATAATTGTATATTATAATAATTGCTAATCTCTGTTTCAGCCGTGTAAGAATTTGTTCAAGGTGAACCCTGCCTGTTGCCTGAAGTCTTGACACACCTTAAATGGATAATCAGCATATCTAATAAATTGATAAATTAATTGATCCTTCATTAAACCATTCGCTGAACTATTGAATTCTGCCGGCATTGGAGGGATGCTGAAGCCTATCTCAGCAACTCATTGACGAAGGCAGGGTAGACATTGAACAGCTCATCAGTCTATTGCAGAGCAAGCACACACCACTGCAGGAAACTAATTTCAAAGAACTTGGCTTAAAAACTAAACAAAGGCTTTAAAGTAAGCATAGAAATAAGTCATTATACATACCATAAAAATTATTCTTCTGCCAAGCCATTAGAAGGAGCAGGGACTGTCTGCACCCTTCAGCGCCTGTATATATATATATATATATATATATATATATATATATATATATATATATATATATATATATATATATATATATATATATATATAAAACACCCACATACATGACACATGTGAAATGCAGCCGTGAGGGAGGGGCACAAGCCAGTGTCTCTCTCTTTCACGCCAGTCCCAAGCTGGATAAATGCAGAGGGTTGCATCAGGAAGGGTAAAACAAATGTCAAATAAAATATGTGAGTCACAACAAAAAAATTCATACTGGATCAGTCGAGGCCTGAGTTAACAATGACCGCCATCAGTGCTGTTAACCAACAGGGTGCTGGTGGAAATTGGACTACTGTTGGTCGAAGACGTCGAAGAAGGAGAGGCAGGGGGCGTGCCCGTAGGCAGAGAGAGAAGAGGAAAGGCATGAGTCTGGGACTGAAAATAGGGACTTTGAATGTTGGAACTATGACAGGAAAAGGTAGAGAGCTGGCTGACATAATGGAGAGGAGGAAGGTGGACATACTGTGTGTTCAGGAGACCAGGTGGAAAGGTTGCAAGGCTAGAAGCTTAAGAGCGGGGTTTAAGCTGTTTTTTTCATGGTGTGGATGGGAAGAGAAATGAAGTAGGAGTAATCTTGAAGGAGGGGTTGGTTAGGAATGTTCTATAAGTGAAAAGAGTGTCAGACCAAGTGATGAGTCGCACCTGTGAACAAGGTTTTCCAGTCCAGGATGATTGGACCACAGTTTAACTGGATTTCTTAGTTTTGCCTCAGAAATGGCATTTTTGATGTCAGCTCACAAGTTGTGTCTTGGATTAAGATCCAGGCATCAGGCTGCTGCTACATAACGTAAATCTTGTTGGTTTGAAACTGAGATGTTTCCCGTTTATTGGTGTGTTTTGGGTAATTGTCTTGTTGGAATCTATTTCAAGCGCATTTCCTCTTCAGCATAATGCAGCATGACTTCTTCAAGTGTTTTGATCTATTCAAACTGGTCTATGATTCCTGGTATGCGAAAACTCGGCCCATAGCATTAGAAACATCCACATTTCATGATGCTTGCACCACCAGGCTTCACTGTTTTCACAGTGTCCTATGGTTTGAATTATGTTTTTGGGGCTCGCCTGACAAAGTGGCTCAGGCCACTAAACCTAAAAAGAATAATCTTATTTTCATCAATCCTTAAAGTGCTGCCCCATTGCTCTTTAGGCCAGCCGTGTGCTCTTTGGCAAAATGCAGCTGTGAGGATGGGCACAAACAACTTTCCATCCTCACGCCAGTCCCAAGCTGGATAAATGGAGAGGGTTGCGACAGGGAGGGAATCCGGCATAAAACTTTTGCCAAAATACTGAATGCGAACCGTCGAGACAGATTTCATACCGGGTCGGTCAAGGCTGGGGTTAACAATGACCACCATCAGTGCTGTCAACTAACAGGGTGCTGGTGGACATTGGACTACTGTTGGTCGAAGAAAAAGAGGTCGAAGAAGGAGAGGTCGAAGAAGGAGAGGAAGAAGACGGATAGGCGGGAGGCGTGTCCGTAGGAAGAGAAGAGGAAAGGCACAAGTCTAGGGCTGAGAGTAGGGACTTTGAATGTTGGAACTATGACAGGAAAAGGTCGAGAGCTGGCTGACGTGATGCAGAGGAAGGTGGACATACTGTGTGTTTAGGAGACCAGAGGGAAAGGGAGCAAGGCTAGAAGCTTAAGAGCGGGGTTTAAGCTGTTTTATCATGGTGTGGATGGGAAGAGAAATGGAGTAGGAGTCATCTTGAAGGAGGGGTTGGCCAGGAATGTTCAAGAAGTGAAAAGAGTGTCAGACAGAGTGATGAGTCTCAAGTTAGAAATTGAAGGTATGATGTTCAGTGTTGTTAGTGCTTATGCCTCACAGGCAGGATGTGAGCTAGAAGAGAAGGAGACATTCTGGAGTGAGTTAGATGAAGTGATGCACAGTACCCCCAGAGGTGAAAGAGTGGTCATTGGTGCAGACTTCAATGGACATGTTGATGCAGGAAACAGAGGGGACGAGGAAGTGTTGAGCATGTTTGGTATCCAGGACAGGAACACAAAAGGACAGATTTGATAGATTTTGCAAAAGGGATGGAAATGGCGGTGGTAAATACTTTTTTTCCAGAAGAGACAGGAGCATAGGATAACTTATAAAAACGGAAGTAGGAGAACACATGTAGTCTACATCTTGTGTAGGCGATGTAATTTGAAGGAAGTCAGTGACTGCAAAGTAATAGTGGGTGAGAGTGTGGCCAAACAGCATAGGATGGTGGTGTGCAGGATGACACTGATGGTGAGTAAGGTGAAGAAGACAAAGGCAGAGCAGAAAACAAAGTGGTGGAAGCTGAAAAGGGAAGAGTGTCGTGTTGTCTTCAAGGGAGAGTTAAAACAGGCTTTTGGTGGTCAGGAAGTGCTTCCAGATGACTAGACAACTACAGCTAACGTGATCAGGGAGACAGGTAGGAGAGTACTCGGTGTGTCCTCTGGAAGGACAGTAGATAAGGAGACTTGCTGGTGGAATGAGGAAGTGCAGGAGTGTTTACAGAGGAAGAGTTTAGCTAAGAAGAAGTGGGACATAGAGAAGACCGAAGAGAGTAAACAGAAATACAGGAAGACCCAGCGTAATGTGAAGTAGCGGTGTCAAAGGCCAAACAGAGGGCGTATGATGACTTTTATGATAGGCTGGACAGTAAGGAGGGAGAAAATGATTTATACAGGTTGGCACAGCAGAGAAATAGAGATGGGAAGGACATGCAGCAAGTTAGAGTGATAAAGGACAGAGAGGGAAATGTATTGACTGATGACATAAGTGTTCTGGGAAGATGGAAAGAGTACTTTGAAGAGCTGATGAATGAGGAAAATGAGAGAGAGAAAAAAGATTACAAGAGGTGACTGTTGAGGAAAAGGAAGTAGCAAAGATTAGTCAGGGTGAAGTGAGGAGGGCATTGAAGAGGATGAAGAGTGGAAAGGCAGTTGGTTCTGATGACATATCAGTAGAGGTATGGAAGTGTCTAGGAAAGGTAGCAGTAGATTTTCTGACAAGAACATTCAACAAGGTCTTAGAGAGTGAGAGGATGCCGGAGGAATGGAGGAGAAGTGTGCTTGTGCCCATTTTTAAGAACAAGGGAGACGTGCAGAGTTGTGGCAACTACAGAGGGATAAAGTTGATGAGCCATTCGATGAAGTTATGGGAAAAAATTGTGGAAGTTAGACTAAGGGCAGAGGTCAGAATTTGTGAACAACAGTTTGGTTTGGAAGAATTCAAGGTGGAGGTGGGACTGCATCAAGGATCAGCTCTGAGCACTTTCTTGTTTGCGATGGTGATTGACAGGCTGACAGACGAGGTTGGACAAGAATCTCCATGGACTATGATGTTTGCAGATTGCAGACATTGTGATCTGTAGTGAGAGTAGAGACTCAGTGGAGGAAAATCTAGAGAGGTGGAGGTATTCCCTGGAAAGGAGAGGAATGAAGGTTAGCCTCAGTAAGTCAGAAAACATGTGTGTGAATGAGAAGTACTCAAGAGGAACGGTGAAGTTACAAGAAGCAGGGATAAGGAAGGTGGAGGATTTTAAGTACTTAGGCAATCCAGAGCCATGGAGAGTGTGGAAAAGAGGTGAAGAAGCGTGTGAAGTCAGGTTGGAATGGTTGTAGAAAAGTGTCTGGTGTGATGTGTGATAGGAGAGTATTAGCAAGAATAAAAGGAAAAGTAAACAAGACGGTGATGAGGCCAGTGATGTTTGTATGGTTTAGAAACAGTGGCGCTGAGGAAAAGACAGGAGGCAGAACTGGAGGTGGCCGAGATGAAAATGTTGAGGTTCTCTCTGGGAGTAACGAGGATGGATAGGATCAGAAATGAGTACATCAGAGGGACAGCCCATGTAAGATGTTTTGGAGACAAAGTCAGAGAGGCTCGATTGAGATGGTTTGGATATGTAGAGAGGAGGTATAGTGAATATATTTGTAGTCGGATTCTGAGGCTGGAACTACCAGGCAGAAGGCCTAGAGGTATATTAGAGTATTATGGATGTGGTGAAGGAAGACATGAAGGTCGTTGGCATAAGAGAAGAAGATGCAGAGGACAGGGTGAGGTGGAGGCAGATGATTCGCTGTGGCGACCCCTGAATGGAAAAGCCGAAAGGAAAAGAAGATTATTATTATTATTATTATTATTATTATTATTATTATTATTATTGTTGTTGTTGTTGTTCTTCTTGTTGTTAATGCAGCCGTGGGGGGGGGGGGCACAAGCCAGTGTTCACCCTCACACCGGTCCCAAGCCCAGATAAATGCAGAGGGTTGCGACAGGAAGTGCATCCGGCATAAAACTTCTGCTAAAATTGTGATGCAAATGATCAAAACAAAATTCATACCGGATCGATCGAGGCCCAGGTTCACAATGACCGCCATCAGTGCTGTTAACCAACAGGGTGCTGGTGGAAATTGGACTACTGCTAGTCAAAGAAGGAGAGTTTTGAGGCGTGTCCATAGGCAGAGAGAGAGAAGAGGAAAGGCATGAATCTAGGACTGAGAGTAGGGATTTTGAATGTTGGAACTATGAAAGAAAAATGTAGAGAGCTGGCTGACATGATGCAGAAGAGGAAGGTGGACATACTGTGTGTTTAGGAGACCAGGTGGAAAGGTAGCAAGGCTAGAAGCTTAGGAGCAGGGTTTAAGCTGTTTTATCATGGTGTGGATGGGAAGAGAAATGGAGTAGTCGTCATCTTGAAGGAGGGGTTGTTCAGGAATATTCTAGAAGTGCAAAGAGTGTCAGACTGAGTGATGAGTCTCAAGTTAGAAATTCAATGTGTGATGTTCAGTGTTGTTCATGCTTATGCCTCACAGGCAGGATGTGAGCTAGAAGAGAAGGAGAGATTCTGGAGTGAGTTAGATGAAGTGATGCAGAATTCCCCCAGAGGTGAAAGAGTGGTGACTGGTGTGAACTTCAATGGACATGTTGATGCAGGAAACAGAGGGGACGAGGAAGTGATGGGCATGTTTGGTATCCAAGTCAAGAACGCAGAAGGACAGATGTTGGTAGATTTTGCAAAATGGATGGAAATGGCTCTGGTGAGTACTTTCTTCCAGAAGAGACAGGAGCATAAGGTGACTTATAAAAGCGGAAGTAGGAGCACACAGGTAGACTACATCTTGTGTAGGCGATGTAATTTGAAGAAAGTCAGTGACTGCAAAGTAGTAGTGGGTGAGAGTGTTGCCAAACAGCATAGGATGGTGGTATGCAGGATGACGCTGATGGTGAGTAAGGTGAAGAAGGCAAAGGCCGAGTTGAAGACAAAGTGGTGGAAGCTGAAAAAGGAAGAGTGTTGTGTTGTCTTTAAGGATGAGTTGAAACCAGCTTTGGGTGGTCAGGAAATGCTTCCACATAACTGGAGAACTACAGCAAGTGTGATCAGGGAGACAGGTAGGAGAGTACTTGGTGTGTCCTCTGGAAGGAAAGTAGATAAGGAGACTTGGTGGTGAATCGTGGAGTCTGACGGCAGCTCTGCAGATGAAGATCCAGGCAGTAGAAATGAGGTGCCTCAGAAGACTACTCTGCATCTCATACACTGATCACATATCTAACACTGAAGTGCGCAGGAAGATCTCACAACACGTGGACCATTATGAAGATCTCTTGACCACTGCAAAGAAGAGGAAATTGAGGTGGTACGGTCATGCAACATACTCTAGTGGGCTATCAAAGATGATCCTCCAAGGCACAGTCCAAGGGAAGAGGAAACGAGGCAGACAGAAAAAGAAGTTAGTGGACAACATTGAAGAGTGGACAGGGAAGAGCTTTGCAGAGGGCCAGGCCCTCACCTACGACCAACCAAGATGGGTGCCCCTATGAACCAGGAGGGTTAAGGGATTCGTGATTCGTGAACGTGATCTCAACGATATCCCCTGTCGAGATAAGCAGCTCCCCAACCCCACTGTAAACAGTGTTTGTGGAGAACTGCTTCCCCCCCCCTGAGGCGTCGGATGGTGGTCCAGAACCTTTTTGATGCCAACCAATAATAAATCTCCAGGCCCTCATCGAACTCCTCCCACGCCCGAGATTTTGCATGTGTGACAAAGTCGGCTGCAGCACGTATGGCCTGCCGGTACCTGTCCAGTCCCACAGGCTAATAAAACCCTATAGGCCCCCTTCTGAAGCTGGATAGCCCCCTTCACTGCCACGACAAGCACCGACGATCTTCAGGCCACGGCTATGGGCTGCCGCCTCAGCAATGGAGGCACGAAACATGCCCCATTCGGATTCCATGTCACCCGCCTTCTCCGAGATATGGTTGTACCGGAGGGGAGTTAAAGGCCTCTCGGACAGTGGACTCGACCAAATGTTCCCAGCAGACCCTGATTACACGCTTGGGCCTGCCAGGTCTGGAAGGCATCCTCCCAAGCCAACTCATCACCAGGTGGTGATCGGTGGACAGCTCAGCTCCTCTCTTCACCCAAGTGTCCAGAACATATGGCTGCAAGTTCAATGGCACGACTATAAAGTCGATCATCGAATTGCAACCTAGGGTGTCCTGGTGCCAAGTGCACTTATGTTCCTGATAGACAAACTGTGACAAGCACAGAAGTCCAACAATGAAGTCCACCATTCGGGTTCAGACTGGAGAGGCCGTACCTAGCAATCACAGCCTTCCAGGTCACACTATCATTGCCCACATGGGCGTTGAAGTCTCCCAAGACAACCGATGAGTCTCCCGAGGGAGCGTTCTCCAACACACCCCTTAAAGACTCCAAAAAAGGTGAATATTCTGAACTGTCATTTCGTGTATAAGCACAAATAACAGTCAGGATCCGTCCACCCCACCTGAAGACGGAGGGAAGCTACCCTTTCGTCAATTGGGGAGAACCCCAACATGTGGGATCCGGGGCAGGGGGTAACAAGAATGCCCCCTCTGGCTCACCATCTCTCCCCACAAGCAACTTCAGAATGGAATAAGGTCCAGCCTCTCTCAAGGTGAGTGGTTCCAGAACCAAGCTATGCGTTCAGGTGAGCCCAACTATATCTAGTTGGTATCTCTCCGCCTCATGTACCAGATCAGGCTCCTTCCCCATCAGAGAGGTGACATTCCATGTCCCGAGGGTCAGAGTCAGTAACCGAAGATCGGTCCAACAGAACCGTTTTGCAAACCAGAACATGTTTGCCTTGGGTAACCCTACCAGGGGCTATTATTATTATTATTATTATTATTATTAGTAGTAGTAGTAGTAGTAGTAGTAGTAGTAGTAGTAGTAGTAGTAGTAGTAGTGGTGGTAGTAGTAGTTGTTGTTGTTGTATATTAATAGCACAAGTCATAGTAGTAGTAGGAAGAAGAAGAAGAAGAAGAAGAAGAACTAACACCATAAGCAAAAATGTGATCATTCTGTGTGAATTGTGCCATAATAAGAAGTTGGGGTGCAGATTTCACAGAAATTTAGGCTACATACATTTTGGAAGCATTTGTTACTTCCAGACGAAGAGGAATATCAAAGAGATAAAATACCCTGTGGGGATATCTCAAGCGTGATCGATAGGAGCATGAAGAGTCCTCGGGTCTCCACAACTGAGTTCCTAAATGCGATATAGCCTATGGGAGACCCAGCCTGAGTTGTGAGCAAGACTGTGATGGAAAGCCTCTAGACTTATAGAGCTGATTACATCGAAAAACCCACGTTTATAAGCTATCATGCGAAGTAATCTCTCATCCTCCCTCCAAAACAGCTGTGTGCTCTCACTGAACTTGTCATTTTCCTCGCGCTCATGTCTCTCGTCGGCTCGTCATAACCTGTAATAAAATGCCCTTTTGTGCAGAGCTAAAGTTCAAAGGGCATCAGATTTATTTCAGAAGTGACAGAGTACGAGGGACAAGACATACCTGCTATACTATTATTCTCTCTCTCTCTCTCTCTCTCTCTCATCTCTCTCTCTCTCTCTCTCTCTCTCTCTCTCTCTCTCTCTCTCTCGCTAATACTACAAAATTATCCGATCGTGAAGTTATATTCTTGTTTAGAAAAGCATTTAAATAGCAATTACACGACCATGATAGTGACTTTCAGGATGGTCGGATTTATATAATATTTCCGATGAATAATTTAGCTAAATTTCATTTTTCTCCCCTTTTATTAAAAGCGTATTAATTGTGTCTTGCTTTCACAATATTAATAAATGAACCTCTCCATTCACTGTGTTCTGGCCAATAGTCATTCATCCTCCTGATTGCAGTGTACATAAGAATTCATTTATTCTTTCATCCATTTTCTGAACCGCTTCATCCTAAATATAGTCCCGGGAAAGTTGGCGTGCCAGGCCATCGCAGGGCAAAAACACGCTGACGGCAGTGCAGTCTACGAAAGTGTGTACATATGAATATTGTAAATAAATAATAACACAGAACACGGAGATGTATGCGTAGTGGGTGTATGAAAGTGAACTCTATAGGATGGATGGATGTCCAGATGTGTTCCTGAATGTGTAGTGCTGAGCGATAAGGAAAACGGTACAGACATAAAGGAATAAAAATCGAATCGAAAGGAAAAATATACCAGTAAAGAATAAGAACAAATGGAAGAAGAAGAAGAAGAACAAGGAACATTATTCATTTGCCACCCGTTCAATCCTACTGTGGTCGCGGACAGCCTGGAGCTTCTCTCAACCTATTCCGGGTAAAGCCAACCAGCTACACCTTGACCAGGCAATCTGTTGTAGGGCCAACACACACACACACACACACACACACACACACGCGTATTTGAATATACTCAGGAAAGTGAGTTATGGGAAAGTGAATATCTTTCTACTGTGTGAGAAAAATCAAAGGTTTGAAAGGAGACTCGAGCAAGCAGTGGTCGAGTAAGCAACCTCCACACAGAAACACACCCGCCCAGCCCGGAACTCGATCCCAACACCATTTTGCTCAGTACAGCATCATGGGCAGTGGTGGCCTGGTGGTATAGGGCGCTAGATCGCTGATCTTAAGGTTGAGGGTTCGAGTCCCATTCTCTACAGGTTTGTCACCCCCCAGCGCAGCTGGTGTGAGTGTGAGATGGTGTGTCTGTCCCTTGCTAAAACGTCAGGAAGGACATCCGATGTAATAACCTATGCAGAATGATTCGCTGTGGCGACCCCCGGTAAAGGGGAACAAAACGGAAGGAAATTTCACTCACCACAGCATCACGTTGCCCATTAAGCAGGGTCCAAATGAAAACCCTGGCACGGTTGATGTAGGTGGTGCTCAGTATATAATTTAATATGATGATGATGATTTTTGTTTGTCTGTGTGTTTATTTTTAATCGAGGAAAAGGTAAAGAAAGAAAAAAAAAATCGAGCTTTAAATTTCTTCCCATTTTCTGTAGGTAAAGCTGTTATCTACAACCGGCACCCTGTTATTTCTGCTGTGTTTACAGAACCCGAATCAGAAAGGCTTTAGATCAAGCCAAAGAGGAGTCCTTCGAATAATTTCAGAGACCAGTAGCGGGACCAGAGACCAGTAGCCACGTCATTTTTCATTTTTTTATTGAGTGAATGACAGGGAGCGTGTGACGTCAGTAGCATACGCCAAATAATTAAAAACGAAGAGAAGGAAGACACCTTAAATGAAGAGCCTGTCTAATTTTTAAATTCATTTTACTGTTCGTCCACTATTAAATTTGGAATAAATTAATAAATCACTAAATTAAGTAAGTGCCTGGTAATTTGTCCAGAGTGTACCCCTCCTTCGCCTAGAGTCCGCTGAGCGCCAGCCACCAGCCTCCGCCCGGCGAGAATTCCGATAAAGCTGCTTAGAAAATGAATGAATGAATTTAACTATTAATAAACTAGCCAAAAGAAGGAAGCATTTATATGTGTGTGTGTGTGTGTGTGATGTGCTTCCTGCTCTCTGTTCAGTTTCGCTGACAAATTTATACAAACATACAACTATTTATCCAGCACAATATTTTGATTTACATTCTGA
>CM045739.1:48635000-48645000 GCA_024760905.1 Plotosus lineatus
TCTTCAGGCAGTTAATTGGTTAATATGTGTGCTCTGTACAGAAACTGACCAACTGCCTGAAGACTCAAATCAGTTGTTTAAATGAGCGAGTCCGGTGTGCTGCTGCTTGAGGGAAACAAAAACCTGCAGCCACACGGTTGTTTGTGGCATGAGTTTGACACCCCAGTGTACCCCACCTTTTCCCGGAGTCAACTGAGGTTTTTTCCAGCCTCCCAGCAACCCGGGGATTAATGGTCTAAGAAAGACATTGTGGTCAACTCCATTTTATTTTCAATAAATAACGTTGCATTTCGAGTTTTATTTAATCTTATTTAATTATATATATATATATATATATATATATATATATATATATATATATATATATATATATATATATATATATAATGCCTGGTAAATGAACGGTCATCTTCCAACGGTTCCAGAAACAACCCTGCGTTGTAATGTTATGAATAATATGATTTCTCCGTCCATAGCAACCGTTGTCATCCAAGTTCGAGGCTTAACAGCCAATCATCGCCTTGATGCATATGGACACTGGAAGGACCGACACATTACAGCCATGGAAAGTAATTAGATAGTTTCTTGAGTATGACTCTTTTAAAAAGACTTGTTTTTATATTATTTACAGCTTTAAAAATGCCTGAAATCTTTTCACAGGACAGGTTGTGCATGCTCCGTTTGTCATTTGCTATTTTGAGTCAACTACTGTGTGTGATAAGTGGTGGCCATGCGTGTACCCTGAGAGAGTTCTATGTATAAGCATTGTTGAGGTTCTTGTGGTGGGTATGCGTATATAGGGGATGCACATTGGACAACCATCCAAGGTTGATCAAGGAGCTCCATTATAACTCCTGCTGTAGAGGGCGACATACAATACAAAGGCAATGCAACACAGATACAATCATACAAAAATCAATAGCTATTTATAATCAGTTTTTTCTAAGAAAAAAAAAGTAACTATCTATTTGTTGCTCTCCTGAGTAGGGCCCCATCGGAATGAGACTGTAGTTAAATGGTTGTCACAAGTTTGAGGAACAGAAAACCCATTATAATCGCTGCTCACATCACTGAGTTAACGCTCACTGGTTATTATACCATGCTAATCTGCATTAAAATACTAATAAAGAGCATACAAGCTAACTTGGATAACTCCAGATCATGTTTTGGATCAGCCTGTGGTTCAGGTTTGATGTAGATTTTAACTCTGGGGTTAACCCCCCCCCCGTCAACTCTGGGGAAGAAAAACGCAACGCTGGATCGTGAGGTGCTCGAGCGTTATTAATATACAACCTGTAATTTTATTGCACGTTAATTACTGTATAAACTTCACTGCCACAATTTCTCTTCAGACTACACAGTTACTGTGCATGTGTACAATCAGAAGCTGTTCATTCCATAAAGGAGCAAACTCTTATAACATCCATCCATTCATTTAGGTGCTTTCAGTGATATGAGGTATACTGCAGAGCTCAGCCACTGCTCACTGAGGTCAAGGAAGTTGGTATTCTTAAGGCTGCTGGTGGTTCTGCACTTAGACGAGTTCTAGTACCAGATGACCTGGTGGATAATGGCAAACTATCAGAGCTAGTCCTACGTTTTATGACCTCACCATTGCTCGTTACTGAAGAATGATGCATTCTTTGGTGACCCTTGCAATGGATGATGTGCGATATCAAGCCTTAGACACCTGTCAATAGAGACGCCTATTGGGAGCTCTGCTTTTAGGAAGGGCAGGGGTGACCTGATGATAAAGGTGCTGGATCACTGATCCCAAGGTTGGGGGTTCAAGCTCCACTCCCAACGGGTTGTCACTGTCCCCCCCAGTGCAGCTAACTGGGTTATGAAAGGCCGGCCATGTCTCTCACTTTCTATGGTGAGAGGTTCATGTAAAAGAACCATTGCTGACTTTTAATAAGAGTAGCTGCATAGCCGTCAGCGTCTTTCTGCCCTGCGATGGCCTGGCGAGCTGTCCAGGGTGTACCTTGCCATCGCCTGGAGATGGCTGGGGTGGACGCCAGTCTCCCCGTGACCCTAATTAGGATTAATCGGTTACAAAAGATGAATGAATGAATGCTTTTAAGAAGTGCTTATATATATATATATATATATATATATATATATATATATATATATATATATATATATATATATATATATATATATATATATATATATATATATATATATATATATATATATATACAGAAAGCTGCCAGTTGGGAATCTCAGTCCCTTTGTCGGATTTATTTTACTGTAATAATTTGCAACACGTTGCAAAGCACCAGGTTGTTGGTATATTTCTGACTTTAGAAAATGAATATGTTCTCAATATTTGTGATTATTGTCACAGTCTTATGAACAATCTCCAGAAAATGGACAACAATTTTTGGATTGTGTACACACTGTAAGTGATTACATGTTTTAATCTCTCTTCACGGTGTTGAAATAAAACCTTGTTATACAAATCTGCGCTCTCAATTTTATTGACAAAAGAGTTTGTCTTTACTGTATGTACCTTGCATGATGGGGACTGAAACTGTATATAACTATGCTATTTGATAGCAATTGCCAAAATATCAATTGGAAATTAATAAAAAAAATACAATAGTGATTGATTTTTCTTTTCAAAACAGCCCATACAGTTCTACAGCATTTTCTCCAATGTACCTGATGGTCTTCTTCTTTTTCTTCTTTTACAACTCATGTGACAGGCTGCAGTGCATGAAGGTCAATGGTGGTGTGGGGAATTACATCTTGGTGTGGCTTGAACCAGTATTCTATATACTGAATGGAATTTACATTTGATAATTAGAACATGATGCCATAGCATAGTGGTTTGCACATTATCTTTACAGCAAGAAAATCCTGGGCTGCAGTCCTGGGCTTGGCATGAACATTTCTGTGTGGAGTTTTCATGTTCTCCACATTGCTTGCATGATATTCCGGGTACTGAAGGGCCTCCAGTCGCTCTGCTTGCCTCCCACAATGCAAAGACATACAGTTCACTTTATTCTAGTTTGCCCCTAGGTCTGAGTGTGAGTTTGAATGGTTATGTGTGTGTTTGACTGGTGAGCTGGTCATGGTGGTCACTGCCTGCCTTTGCTCAGATTTTACATTTTGAATGCACCTCGTAGTTTGAAATACACAAGAATTTATGGATTTAATGATGTAATAAAATACAATTTTGTTTTGTTTAATAAAATATTGCTAAACATTACTTTTTTAATGTGTATGACATCATTTTTTCCTCTTAGTTGCATACATAAAAATATTTACATTTACAGTGTAAATAATTTTAATTTCTATCAAAACCTGGCTGCAAGGTGGCACAGTGATAAGCATGTCTGCCTCACAACAAGAAGGCCTGGGTTTGATCCCTGTATAGAATTGGTGTATTCTTCTTGTGAGGAATTACTCCGGGTGCTCCAGTTTCCTTCAACAGTCCAAAATATCATGCACAGTACACTAATCGGCTGTTCCAAATCACCGCAAAGGTGTTAGTGAGTAACAGTGTAAAAGGTTGTGTTGGCACTGTGCTGATCTGGTGAGCTGCCCAGAGTCGGCTGAGATGGGCACCATCCATAATTATGATTACGTGGCTTAGATAATATGTATTCATTCAATGCATATTTTATGTCATAAAGGTAATAAAAGGAACAATGCCATTTCAACTGAGCTGTCAGGGCCTGATCTGACAGGGCCTCACAATCAGCCATTTTAGCTGCCATTGCTCAGCATGTAAGCATGCCAGTATCCAAATTGTCAGCATGCAAGAAATAAATTTCAGTAAAAATAAGTTTAGCCATGTTCTGGAATTTTAAATTATTTCATCCTTACCTTGGAAATTTTAGAGCTACAGGATCTGGCTCTTAATCTTGTCACCCCTAAAAAATATAATATTAGACAGACAGACAGACAGACAGACAGACAGATAGACAGATAGACAGATAGATAGATAGATAGATAGATAAGATTAATTTTTAGAATAATACTGTTCAGTGGCAGAACTCACCTTTGATCAGTGACAGTGACAGTATTTTGGTAAAACAATTTGTCTTCCTTTAAATTGTAGCATTTACGGTGTATTGCACAATTTTATTTGGTACTTTATACATTGGAGAACATGACAAAATACAGGGAGAGTTGTAAAATACAATTTATTTGTGAACAATTATTTTTATTATCACAGATATATTACATTAGTGCTATTTTCCATAGCTCATCCAGGACAGGTCATGTACATTTCTGGTACAATGCCCAATGCTTTTGCAGACAAAAAACAAGTCTTCAGAGTTTGGTTAAAAAATAAATAAATGTAAAAAAAAAAAATTATATGTATATATATATATATATATATATATATATATATATATATATATATATATAAAATTATTAAAAAACTCATCCAAGATATATCTCCAGATATTTACATTAAGTTGCATTAATTCACAGTTACCAACAGCTGGATTTTGGTTGAGACGGACATTTTGTTTGTTTGTTTGTTTGTTTGTTTTAAGAAAAGACTAGACAAGGGCAAAACTTGTGAGAATTTGCTGCTGCAGAAGGCAAAATTTCTTAATTCGCTCTCAGGTCACTGTGCCAATTAGACAGAAGAAACATTTCATTAAACTTCTTCAGTTGTGCCGCCACCTTATAAAAGTACACTGGGTGCTTTTAGACCAGATATAGTTCCTCTTATGTTTGAAGAAAGTATCTAGTTTTGTGTTTTCTTTCTTCAGAAACTGTGAGCAGTTTAAATGATCACATGGAAATTTTGGGGCAATTTTTGGAAATCCTACTTAAGGGTAGGTTCCTATTCCCAGCACGGGATAGGAACCATGAGTGATGTGAGTAATGTAAGTGTTTGGTAATAACCTGGTCCTGTGCCATGACAACATCCACCATGTTTATATACTACGGGCAAGTTTAAAAATGGGGGGGGGGGGTAAAGTCAGGCTTTATTGAGCTTATACTTAATGAGGAAAAATGCAAAGCAATTTTGACATGCCAAAATGAAATATTTGCCAGCATCTCTCTACTTTGTAAATTAGACATCAACCACTCAGCAAATATTTTGACTTTTAGCTCCAGTACTTGGTCTTTTATCAGCACTAGTCACACATCTTAAATCAAACTGAATTATTGTCATGAAACCCACAGCACACAACAAACACAGCTGCAATAATCACATCTTGCATTCTCTTGTTATTGTTATTCAAAGTCTCACAGAAGTGATTTTGCTAACCATTATTAAGTACCAACTGTATACAACACTTCCTCATTGTATCTGTTGTTTGAATGCAAACAGAGCAAAAAATAAAGACCATGGTAGGTTTTAATTACTGGGGAGTGCCCGGGGGAATAGGACCTCTCAAAACATTCCTTCAACTGCTTGATCCAAAAGAACCTATTGAAGCAACACATTGTACTTAAGCTATCTTACATTCAATTTTGGCCACAGCAAAAAGCATTTTTTTCAGTAACATGAAGTTAACTACTGTCTTCATTTCATACTGTTTCTGAAACGACTTATCCTTTATTAGAGTCGTAGAGAGGTTAGAGCCCATCTCATGGACAGATGTGGGATACACCTTGAACAGCTCACGTTTCCATTGTGGGGTTAAGACCACGCCCACTCCCTTTCATACTCAGGAAATTTCCAACTTTGTATGAACCTGAACTTTGGGAGGCTTTGATGTGGGACTGATGGGCAAACCAATATATCACTGTGCCACCTTCACTGCAATCACGAATAAATATTTAAGCTAACCCATCACATTATAAGAATTTTAATAGCATTTGCAAAAACTCAAACTAAAGCTTGATTCAGAAGCTTCATCTAACATTCTTATAAAAAAAATCACTCCTTATCCCAACCTTAACTATTTCAACCTTCCATATGAGATATAAATCTCTGGGATTGAATTAAGTTAGTAAGACAATATGTATGTGCGTGCGTGTGCGTGCGTGCGTGCGTGCGTGCTTGTGCGTGTGTGTATCATTCCCCCCCGTTTGTAACATGCAAACCTTGCTGAACCTTGAACTTGAACATTCGACCTTTTTTGCTGTGTGGCAGACATGCCAACCACAATCACAATGCCAACATCCCATTAAACAAACAAACAAGCAAATTAATAATATCGATTTATGTGCATGTCATAGTGTTTGTACATTTATCTAAGCAGTGCAGCTTTTATCTTGTCGCCACATTCATAGAAATCAGCTGTTCATTAAAATGTGCTTTAAAACTGTGGTTCATTTCGAATGTACACTGTAGACGTATCACTAACAACTATGAGAACTCAACACCAGTCAGTCCATCTAAACGGAGTCAACGCGGGTTTTGATCCTGACCTCTTCAGGCTCTTCGCTTGCACGGGCTCGACTCCGGACAGGGTCGAACGGAAACGTGCCATGTTGCGTATTGGGACATCCGGAGGCGTCCGTGTTCATAATACACTGTGTGCACACAACGTGTGGGACTGGACCAGATATCCGAACCATGAACTAATAGCGCCTGTCAGAGATATGAGGAGAGATGGATTGAGATCGCATCGGTGTTGAAGTAGATGGTATACTTACTCTGTAAATACAGGTCGACTTCTCATTTTATATCCATTTATTTGAGTAATCACATGTATATGTCAGTGATAGTTCTATCAACAGTGTCATCTGGCAGCACAGGACGCGTCCATTTCAAGAACCAGGCGTTTGGCCTCGATCTGAAAATAATCTTCGGGCAGGCATGCAGCTGGGTGTTGTGCGTGGTGCTGGAGTTGCCGTCGTCCTCCTTTTCTGTCATCTAAATATCAAGAATTAAATCGTACAACGGAGCTCTGACAAGGGTCGTGGTCCTTGTCTCCGTCTTGCCATGTGTCGGACTGTGTTACTGGCCAAAGAGACCTCCGGTGTAAATGGGCTTCCACGCTTGTCATCCCCTTAATAGACCTGTCAAATAATGTCTCTCTCTCAGGAGTGAAAGTGGTGGCGTATGAGCTCAAAAAGACATCTGTGGCGAACTTGCGAATAGTTGATTTAAGAGAGAAAAGGCGGTGACGTTGTGGTAGAAAATTTTCAACAATTTTTCTTTTCTTTTTTCCATCAAAACATCTGATTCCGGGCGCAAGGGGTTGGTACCACTGCAATAATACACGCAGTTTTTCATTTTATGGGTTTTTTTTTTCGATAGATAGATAGATAGATAGATAGATAGATAGATAGATAGATAGATAGATAGATAGATAGATAGTATAATAAGTATTAATTTAGCACGATTGTTCATTTGTTTGTTTGTTTGTTTTTTTGGGTAGTTATTATTATTATTATTATTATTATTATTATTATTATTATTAATGGTAGTAGTAGTAATTGTATTTATGTTATTAATATTTGTTGTTTTGTTGTTATTTTGGTGACGGAGGTGGTTCTTGTTGTTTTTGTAAGTTTTCACCCCAAATTTATAGTAAATAATGACACTTTATAAAAATTTGCAAAATGCGCCTTAATTATTTTTGCTTACTCGTTCATTACATTTTTAGCCCGAACTTATACACCATTAATATTATTGTTAATAAGTGAATTTTCCTAAATGAAACAACCTTTAAAATACTCCTGAAGTTATGTTAATTTCCAAATAGAAATGAGCCCAAGTGTTTAAAGGCTTCATTGCATGTGTGTGGATGTGATCAATACTGTTATCAGAAAAGAAGAGTGCATAATCCATTTATTTGGACTTGGCTGTTGAGGACTTTTCTTTACTGATAACACAACTAAATGTAGCAGGTCCTTAATGGCTATGTCATTGCCAAAAGCAGGTCATAAATCAAACCAAGATGTTTTAATTCGTTTCACTGGGTCTCTTCATCTCAGTCTACAATTATCGCATAATTCCATCGGACTAAATGTCGAAAAGTCTTAATGTTCAAAACAGCCAGAATATGAGATCATCCTGTTTCTTGCATTTTTGTTATCCAACCCCCGATACCACCAAATTTCAAAACTTGTCCAAATAAATCGACGTGAGTATATAAACACCATAAAATGCATTAACAGCGGTATATCGGAACATCTCTTTCAGTGTCATAACATACAAACTAAACCAAAAACAAAACGTCAGCGGGACACGCTCGAGTAAGATTGCATTCATTAGGCTGTTCAGGTGTGTGTGTGTGTGTGTGTGTGTGTGTGTGTGTGTGCGCGTGTGTGTGTGTGCGTGTGTGTGTACGTGACCGTGGGGTGCTCGCTTTTCGTCAGGTATATCTAATTAGAGCATATTCATAGCTTCTTTTTCTTTTCACACCCTTCAGGCAGCCACACAGATTCACTGAGGCAGGGCTTAATTAGAGACACTATTCCTTTAATTGTAGGATAGGTGGGATAGTTATAAAGACTTTTTATTTCTTTTGGTTAAATTATCCTCCTGTGACCCTGCACCGCTATCTCTCTGGAGACACGAGTGTGTCCGTTCTTTCCAAAAATTCAGCCCTGTTTTTTTTTTTTATTTTATTTTATTTTTTTGTATTTTCCAGGCTCATTCTCACTCTCCGCATATCCGTTCTTCTTTCTCTCGCTTTCTATCTATCTTTATTTCACTGATCTGAGCTTGAAATGCGAGGACAGCAGCGCTAAGCCTCCAAACGTGCGATTTTTCCAGAAGATCTCTAGAAGCAATCTCAGTGCGCCTGACCCCTGACAGCTGCAGATCTCTTTATTTCTTTCTCTGCCGCCACTTCATTTGGTGGCAAAGCTCTTATATTCACACTTTGCTCGGTCCACTGTTTATTATGTGCATACACACAAAATACCCCACCGCGAGCATGACAAAAAGGGGGGTGGGTGGGTGTATAGGTGGGTGGGTCAGGGGCGGGAGGGGGTGGGGGTTGGTTTGCTTTTCATCGGTGGCGCACATTAAATCCAGGTCGACATGCGCAGTTTCACGTTTTCACCGGCCACCGGTAGGTCATCAACACATCCTTTTTGTGCGTGTCACACACACACACACACACACACACACACACACACACACACAAACACACACACGCGCATACAGAGAGAGAGAGAGAGAGAGAGAGAGAGAGAGAGAGAGAGAGAATTCCAGGTACACACAAAGCAACAAATAGATGTTGAGAGGAACTCCACTATTACCCCCAGCATCCATCCCATTTACATCACCAAATCTTTCATGGTAGTCTCACAAAGCTTGCAAAATGTATCCTCAACATTTAATTAAAATAAATATATGGAAACCTGGCCTGGTTTAAGTTGCATAAAACGTATTCCACGCATTTAGAACAGCTTCATGACGTCGTTATCATGTACTATAGCATCAGGGTCCTGACCACAAGGCGCAAGGATGGCATTGAATGAGAGCCGCCACATCTGAAATAAACCCTGTCAGTGAATAAACAGTATATTTGTTACTAAATTGTTTCTTTTATTATTATTATTATTATTATTATTATTATTATTATTATTATTATTATTATTATTATTACGAGACCTTTTGAGTGCACGCATCCGAATGAAGATATAGTAAATGAAGGTTAAAGTGTTTCATTTACGAACTAGTTTAATCATTATTAGTAAAGAAACTTTTAGGTCCACTTGTTATTTAATACATACTTTTGCGGAATGTATCCTTCAGAAGATTAAACTCCCTACAAGAGCTGTGTCCGCTGAATTTATTCAGAAAAAAACAACAACAAAAAAAAACAACAACAAAAAAAAACAACAACAAAAAACCCCAACAGTCCAAATTGTTGTTGTCCTGTGTGTGTTTACAGCCTGTGCCGCAGAGCCCTGAATTCAAACAGAGTCTGATTCGAACTTGCCCCTGACTTATCGGTGCAGTGGATCATGAATTCCGTAACACATACACACGCAGAATCGCTGACACTAAATACAGTGCAACGAAATGTTTATTTGCAGTATTTCTTTGAAATCTTGTCGTTCCCTCCCACTTTGAGGGTGTATTTGTTGTCGGACCCTCCAATTCTTG
>CM045739.1:48650000-48670000 GCA_024760905.1 Plotosus lineatus
GAGCTTCACCGATATTTAAGTAAGGAGTTTGACATTGGAGACGGGACATGAGGGTAGATGAAAGGACCCGGCTTTCTTTCTTTCTTTCTTTCTGTCTTTCTTTCTTTCTTTCCTTCTTTCTTTAATTCTATTTTTCCTTCTTTCTTACTTAGGGATTGGGAATGCATCGAGCCCTGTCTGACGTCAGAGACCCTATCGGTGCTAGGAACAGGTTACGAGGATCGCCAGTCTGTCAGCTGGAGCTAAAGGCTTTTGTCTTGACGATGGACAAACATTTTGCTCTGAGATGCAAAAATAACTTGTGAAAGTCACCGTCGTCCGAGAGATTATTAAAAGAGAAATCAGTACATTTATTTGCGAATCACTTTGTTCATTTCCTCATTGCAGCTGAATAACTATCAGCCTATGTACTGCACTCAACATCGCGAGAAACTTTGAAGAGAACATATGCGTCGGAAATAATTTATCGCTGGATCAATAATTTAAAGCGAGGAAAACAAACTTTGTTTGATTATATTTTAGGTCAATAAAAGCTCGGTGGATTGCTGTTGTCCATAATTGCTCATATTTTCTACACGCGATCATTAGGGAAAACAACAACAACAACAAATAAACAAACAAACAATAAATAATAATAATAATAATAATAATAATAATAATAATAATAATAATAATAATAATAATAATAATAATAATAATAGTAATAATGGATTCATGAGTCAAAAAATAAATTAAAATCACACTCAAAGAGTTTTTTATAATCATGAGAGATTATAAAAATAAAAAAGCATTAAACTGCTATTGAGTCTCGTGTACTCTCTTTGGGAGTTCAAGGTTTTTTTTTTTTGGTTTTTTTTTAATTCCCAGATAGCAGACCCAAATAGCCAAGAAGGCCAGATTGATTATTTATTTATTTATTTATTTAGAATCAGAGGTTTTTATTTCAGGGTGCAAATATTGGGGCGAGACTTAACCTATTCCTTTACTCGTTCATTTTCTGAACCGCTTAATCCCAATTAGAGTCGCGGGAGGGCAGGTGCCCATCTCAGCCGACTCTGGGCGAGGACAGAGTACACCCCTGACAGCTCGCCAGGTCATCACAGGGCATGAACACGCTGACAGCTATGCAGCCTACTCTTTCTTAAAGTGCTTAAAATATTAGAATGCTATAACAGACACTGAAATATATATATATATATATATATATATATATATATATATATATATATATATATATATATATATATATATATATATATAATTTGAGGTGGGGGTGGGGTGAGGACGGTTCTGCCAGGAAACGGTCAAAGGGCAGGAATCTGCCGACAGAAAGCCGCTCGCTCCACTGCTTTCTGAGCCCCCAAGTTTCGGGCATGTTCCACTGAAAACAGAGTTGAAGTAGTTGTAAGTTGAATGAAATGCTCCACTGTACTCTGTTTCCACACGAACGTGTAACATCGGTGCTGATTACTGAAATGAGCACGGTTATGGCATTTACACAAACTTTCAAGCAAAAATGTGGACACTAACAACAGCGATGTTTGAAATGTTTTGTTTGGGGGACACTGCTTAATCAGTGGAATATAATTTACAGAATTTACTTGGGTCATTCTTTCTCCGGGAGGAAATAAATAAAACTGACACTGTTCGGGGGGAGGCCTCATTAGTTCGCTGTCCACTGCTAACACACGAACAAGAGTGCAAATGATAGAGTTCAATCTCAACACATGGTCTGTCAACTGAAATCAAGCCTCAAGCCATGATCTAATGACTGCTAACTTTATTTACAAGCTCCAGGAAAGCACAAATAAATAAATAAATAAATAAATAAATAAATAAATAAATAAACACATCTTCACAGTATTAAAACATAGCACTTGCCTATAGTTCATTTTAATATATATTTCTTACAAGACGAAAATTCACTAGTATTTAAAACGATCGCTGTGTGCTGCAAGAATAAAGTAGGAGACATTGAAAGCTTCAAACGTCAAGTTGTATATCTATTATTTATTACTCGGCTACGGTATACTTCTACCTGCATGCTCAAAGCATAGCCAAATAAAATACAGCATCAGGAGAGCCGGCGTACAATCACACGCCTAGAACACAATTATGTTTGCTAATGAAACTGCTATTATTATTATTATTATTATTATTATTATTATTATTATTATTATTATTATTATTATTATTATTTCCTTCAAAACAATTATACCAAATCATAAACAGTTATGAATAATTTTAGTTCGGGTTTTAGCGCTTTCATGGTATAAAGAACAGAGAAGTTACCAAGAGAATGCTGCAGAATAATGAACATTTAAACCTAATGGTTGCTATTAATTATTGCAATCATTATTGTTGTTGTTGATGTTGTTGCCAATGATACAATATTTGCGCAAAATTTCACGATCCAGAGAACGCTGCTGAAACCGTGGGAATAACGTGCATATCTAGAAAAGGTGAATGAAAAAATAAAATAAAATAAAACCAATTGTCCGTGGAGATTATGTACACTTTGGAGAAAACTCAGGAGCTCGACATTAACTTAAAAAAAAAAAAAAAGGTTTTATTCTCAAAGACGTGGTTTCAATTATGTCAACCCGTGAAATCCCTCACTGCTACCAAGACGCAAAGATTCCACTCTGATCTCACACAATGGAAATAGGTGTAGAAATGTTGAAATTAACAGAAAAAAATTGAGTAAAGGCTGACAAATTTGTTGTTTCGAGAACAAAACGGGCGGTGGCAGTATTTGACATGCAGCCACCACCACCATGAACGGTGAAGGTAAGTGCAGATATATATATATATATATATATATATATATATATATATATATATATATATATATATATATATATATATATATATATATATATATATATATATATATAAGTCTTGAATGATAAGATGGAGAGTATTAGAGTTTGCATTCCAAACTATTTGATGCCCTGGTTAGTGCTTGTTCTAGATTTCATTCGATCACTTTGTGTTAACATCTTTTTTAGCCCAGCACTGGTATTCCTTCTTTTAGCTCAGAGCACACACTGAAAGCTCATCAAGAAGTAGCCCACACTTGTATAAAAATCCCTGGTTAACCATTGAGCAGTAATGCCAAAAAAGACAAAACATTGCAAGCTTTTTGATTTCAAATTCATAAATTATAATTTAATATCAAGAACAAATTTACAGCAGAATGTTTGTTTACAATAAGCTAACACAAACAAATAAGAATTGTTTTATAAAGTTTCACACACACACACACACACACACACACACACACACACACACGCACGCGCACGCACGCACGCACGCACGCACACACGCACACACACAGACACACGTATATCACTTGCAATTGATAATAATAATAATAATAATAATAATAATAATAATAATAATAATAATAATAATAATAATAGTAAAAGTATCTATGCCTTATCAATACCCTGCAGTAATATAATCTTTTATATTTATATAAAAAGGTTGGTCAGTTTAAACTGTTCATAATTACAATCATCCTCTGGTACATATGTGGCATGGGAACAGTCCAGGATAACTGTTCTGTCAACTACACAATATGATCCCTTTTTATCCAACCACAACATGGTGTCTTGTGTGTTGAAGAAAAGCCTCGAGACAAGGACGACATTGCAAGCTTTCACACTTACACACATACAAGGCATCTGTTACAGACCAAAAAGGAGCAGGAACACTGAAGTCAAAATACCACCCTTTCCAAACTAGCTCACCCTGCTAAGTCGTATTCTATTATTGAATGTTTTGTTTCTTTTTTCCTTCTTAAATACAAGGGCTAGTGTACTGAATGCACAGATTATATCTATACAGTCAAAAACATTTACATTTATATATATCAAAGGTAAAATAGGTTAGCGACCTGTGGCCATGCATTCACAGTCTAAATACATGAAAAGAAAGGAAGAAAGAAAGAAAGAAAGGAAGAAAGAAAGAAAGAAAGAAAGAAAAAAACATTTTCATAATATGTATATACAATACAAAAAAAAAAATCAGTGCTACGAACTCACTCTGCCACTTATTTTTGAAGACATTTGTTTTACTGAAAAAATGGCAACCACAGTTTTTTCTTAATCACATATATTTTGTATAAGAAAAAAGTCAATAAATTGACCTATATATTTACAAGAATACTGCCTTTAGTTGTCGTCTTTTCTTCTTTTTTCAAGTGAAATATTCAATCATAAGACTGAATTGTAAAATTGTTCCCTCGCTCTAGTCTAGACATATCCTACAATAACGCTTACATAACAAATCAGTGAAGTCGCTCATTCCAGGCACTTTTAATGCTTTCGGTGTGTTTGGGAGACTTTTGGAAAGCGTTCTTTGTAATACTGCTTAGGTAGGTGCTTTTAAAATACAGTGTAATGGGCTTGAACAGTAATTGAGCATTTGGACAATTTCGCAAAGTGGACGAACTTTGTAAAATTCAGGAGAAATATTTAAACGTGTGAACTTTAATGGTGAAACCAAATCATTCGTTAAACACAATTACATTTCGAATCAAAGATTACAGATTACTGAAAGTGAATTCAATTGAGCAGGTTGAATCATCCAAACAATCGCAAAAAAACCCTCTTTGTCTCTCTCTGACACCCACCCACCCACACCCGTACACACCCGTACACACACACACACACACACACACACACACACACACACACACACACACACACACACACACACACACACTCTCTCTCTCTCTCTCTCTCTCTCTCACACACGCAAACACACATACACACACACACACACACACACACACACACACGCACGCACGCACACACACACACACACACACACACACACACACACACACACACACACACATACACGCACACATACAACGCACGCACACACACACACACACACACACACACACACACACACACACACACACACACACACACACACACACACACACACACACACAGCTCTACCGTAATATCCTAATAGTTAAAGGTTTTCGGATGTCTGAGAAATACAAAGCACACTTGGCATTGTGAAATACACCCCGGTGCAATCTTTTATTTCTTTGAGTTGAAGTTTATAAGCTCCCAGCTCGTCCAGTATAAGGAAAGCAAAGTAAGTGCGCTTTCACTGTCTATAAGTATATTGCTGTAGATTTACTTTTATTTTTAACAATAACGTCTTTACAACTGTTTAAAGTTGTAATTGTCAGAAAACAAACAAACAAACAAAAAACACCAGCTTCATGCTACAGAATCACATAGGCCGGTTTGGAACCAGAAAAAAAGGTTTCAATGCAAAAACGCAATAGATACATGGACAAAGGACATGAGTCTTTTGGCAAAAAGAAAACTGACTTTTTCTTGATATTTTTTTTTAAAAATATATCAAATTTATCGCCTTAAATACACTTTAGAGTTTCCTTTCTCCAAAATGAATTCTAAAATCCTTTGTTTCGTCCCATTACTCTTTACGTGCTTTTAATTTATTTTGTCGCAAAGGAAAAAGAAAACAAAAATTTAAATTACTCCAACCATCAACCCAGGTAGTTTTGTTTAAATGTCTCAGATCTGAAGATTCACAGTCATTTATGGAAAGCGTCTCTTTTTCATGAAAGTAGACTCGTGTAACAGCCAGTTTCTTCTACAAAAAACAAGCGCGTTCTAGTGCACCCCATTTCCGAGCCTTCCTCCTCCTCCTCCTCCTCCTCCTGCTTATTGAATGGACATGTATGGCCAGTTAAAACTGCTCCCTGACAGCAACATATCCCGGATGAGGGTTTCAATTGGAGTTTTACCTACCAATCGGACGAAAAATAATTGCTCTATAACTGAAGAGGACACTGTACGCAGAGAAGGCAGGCGTAGTAATAACTTCCCAAAGCGAGTAGGCTGATTAGGATACTGGCTCCGCACGTACTCCTCCAGTGCACACTGTGACTTCTCCTGCAAACTTTCGATGTGGGCCACGTCTGATAGACCGCAAGCATCTACAAGTAAAAATAAATATATACGTATATAATAATAATAATAATAATAATAATAATAATAATAATAATAATAATAATAATAATAACACAAAGAAACTGTCATGCGGCGATGTCAACTACGGTCGGACGTCGGCTGCGTCACTCAGACAGCAATAATCGTAGTGCATGACTATACTCGAATGTCCAGCTCTATATTGTCAGGATGCCAACGTCATCATCATTGAGCTTTGGTGCTGCTTTGATATCCTACCCGTGCATAAAGGCTCTCACTGCAGGGGAGAGTCATAAACATACACGCGCGTTCAGGCTATCAAACGATGTCATCTGTCAAATTTAGTCTCGTGCTCATAGTTAGCATATCGCCTACCGGCAACACCGCTAAGAAACGTGTAGTAGTTTATCAACACAAATGTGAAATGTTGCACTGCGGAGGATGCAAAACAGACTGTTAGATTAAATTAATATATATATATATATATATATATATATATATATATATATATATATATATATATATATATATATATATATATATATATATATATATATATATATATATATATATAAAGCAAACAAACACCGCTTCACATCCCGGTGTCTGCTCCTGGGAAGCAGTACCATACAATACTATATATATATATATATATATATATATATATATATATATATATATATATATATATATATATATATATATATTTATATATATATATATATATATAAAGATTTTTAACTCTAAAATTCTTCATCAAGACATGTATTGCAACTCAATGTACATGTCAAATAACCATCGCCTAAGTGTAAGAAAAGGTTAATATTTCACTTAGGTTGGCTCAGGGTCTGACCTGATGTACACAGGCAGTGCTTCCTAAAGTCACTTTGAGTCACCACTGTGAACTTTAAGTAATTTCCAACCAAGAAAATAAGAGCCAGTTTAAGTGTTTTGTTGCTTGTATACTGTGTTTATGTGTGTGTGTGTGTATATATATATATATATATATATATATATATATATATATATATATATATATATATGCATGTGTGTATATATATATATGTATGTATGTATGAAATGTAGGCCCCGGTCACTTACGATTTTTGTGTTAGAACTAAATGTTTCATTTTATCTTTAAAGTAGGTTTTTATTGCAATCGACGTTTTAACGAGTGAAAATTAATAAACGAGCCAGACTAAAATAGTTGTCTACAGTCGCCATAAAATACTTAAGGATTTATTTGCTTTTATTTCAGAACTGTGCAACCACTCTCGTAAGGTTTAGCATGCACAAATAAAGAAAGGAAGTGAGGGTCATGACCCAGCTCTGGAACGAGTCCAGCATATGTCTCGGATCCCAACATCCCCCTAACAAAATAAGGAAGAAATTAGCCTTTTTACGACATGGAATGAAATGTGCCTGTTTCCCGCCCGGCGAGACGCGACACAATTGAACTAATTCAAGCCATGTCCATTTATCACAACTGGAAGCGATATCTCAATCGGAGCGATCAAGCTCGCACAGGAAAGTTCTACTTAAATGTGTGTAAATATTGCATTAGGCCTTTCTTACTCTCCCGAGCAGGCTGCTCATCTTCCCTCCCCCACCAAGCGTGACATAATTAATAACTGTCATTCCAGATAACTACAAATAATCGATTGTGCCTAAAACTTAAATCAGGTAAACCGGAAATGCTTAAGCGAGAACCAGTACAACGTGATGTCACATTCGCACTTGAATTTGCACTTTTTGCAATAGTGACTTTTGACTTTTTGAAATTCTTGTAATAGGATCACATGTAAGTTATGTGTTAGTGGTCCGATATGTATTTTTGTCTGCACAACAGACGTTGCAAAACCGAAGATCTGCTTTCGACCAAGGCATGATCTGTAGTGTTGAAACATAATCCTTGTTTTATTTCCTGATCGCTGAGTTTGATTGCTGCTTAGTTGCTGGTTAGTTGTCCGTTTATGAAATTTACAAACACGTGAATAAAATAATAAAAAAAACAACAACAAATAAACAAATAAATCAAAAATAAAACAGGAAGGGTCAATTACTGGAGCTTGATCGTAGTGAATCGGTTTGATGCCCCCCCCCCAAAAAAAAAATAAATAAATAAATAAATAAATAAATAAGTGCTAAAATAAAGTCAATTGACCGCCTTTTCACTTATATTCACAAATGAGCACAGCTGTAGGAACACATGATCAATTGTAATCTGCACTATTGTTAACGTGTACAGTTCTTCCTAAACATTGTTATTTTGTTAAAGTTGAAACTTACCTGTCGTGAACAACACGATGGCTTTTAAGCAGCTGTATTCGGCCGAGTCGACATGTAATGCTTTGAGCTTTTCAACTTGCTCCTGGAAGATCCTAATGTGGTCCATAAAAGCGACCACTCTGTCCGCGGACATAGGGGAGGCATGAAGGCCTGCAGCGGCGAGCAGAGGAGCTACATGCAGGGGCATTGAGCACTGAGCCGCGTTCAGCACGAATAACTCGCTCCAGGTGAGCCGGAGCAGAGCCACCTGGTCTGTGATCTGCAGATCGGGAAAGAAGGGAATATTCCTGGCCCACTCCACGGCGCTGAACAGCATGCGTGCTGCCAGTTCACAAATGTTTTCGATGCCCATGATGTTGTTGGGCTGCATGCACTGACTGCCATAGCGCGACGTGGGGTAGGGCTCTGCTCGGAGCAGCAGAGAGATATATCCCGATAGGTAAGAGTGACAGTGCAGCGGGTCCCCGTTCGTCAAGGCGAACTGACCGTGGTGCGGCTGCGTGGGAGGCATCCTGCCCCTCTGGACGGCTGCAAAAAGAGAAACTACAGATATTGATGTTTGAAATTCTACATAGCAGTGCATGGCATGGTATGACCTCACGTTTCTGGTCTTTTCTGGATGTTAGTGCAATTAAACAAATGTAAACACCCGAACACCTCAAAGTTATAGGCGGCAGACTACAATCAAATGTGTTCCTTTTGTACTTCTGATAAGGACAATATTGCCGGGACTAAATGATCTTACTTAACATTACAGAGACATGGAGCCTATATAATCCTCAAATTTAAACCAAAAGTCTCAAGCAATAAAAAACAAACAAACAAACAAACAAACAAACAAACAAACAAACAACCATCCAAAAAAAAAAATTAAAAAAAAAATACGAGTTTATCTGCGAATCAGTGTTTAATACATAACAACACGAGACTGGAAAACTAAACCAGGAAAGGAACGGATGCTAATATGTCAGCTATTTAACTCGTGCAAAACCCAATTCAGTAAGCAGCAGTTAAACTGAACTGGACCGAAATAATCACCACGCATATTTAGCCAAATCATTAAACTTTAAAATAATGTCGGTTCCTTTGTGCGACCTGACGTCCACGCGAGTGTGTGCGTGCATGTGTGTGTGCATGTGTGTGTGTGCGTGTGCGTGTGTGTGTGTGTGTGTGCGCGCGCGCGCGCGTGTGAGTGTCTGCCGGATTTTCACAAGTACCCAGTAGCTTACAGAGTGTTATTTCGAATTGAGATGCATGCCGTGTAATACTGTTTCATATGGAAAGCACAGTTCATGCATGGCGTATTATTAAAGCGGCGAACGGCATCAACGAAGGCGGTTTCAGCCGACATGCGTTGGTCTGGTGTCTATGGAAGACCGAGTGAAAACACGGTGGAGCACGTCGCGCTTACACTGGCCCACGGCACACACAAATAGTCACAAGACAATCGAGAAAGAAAATCTTAATACCTTCCCGTCTCATGCCAACTTTGAGGCATTTTTTGAGGCGGCAGTACTGGCACTGATTTCGGTGGTGCTGGTCGATGGGACAATTCCGGTTGGCGCGGCACGTATACGTGAGGTTACGCCGCACGCTGCGTTTAAAGAAGCTCTTGCAGCCCTCGCATGTGAACTGGCCGTAGTGCTTGCCGCTCGACTTGTCGCCGCACACAACACACTCGATATGCTGCTGCTGCTTGTCCGACTGACTCTGCGATGTCTGGTTGGTTGGCGTGGACTGCGCGTTGCTATTCGGTGCTCCTTGAACAGGCGTCTGTGGGGTTGGAGGCGCGACCTGCGAGGCCGTAAGGTTCAGCTGGCCCGGTTGAGGGGTCGCAAGGGTTAGTCCGCCTTGGACTTGCGATGAGAGTGCGCCCTGCGTCTCGGCCACATCGTCCTGCGAGCCTCTCCACACTACCATTGCCATATCTAAACAATCAGCAACTTTGTGTCGTCCGTTTTTCTTTTCTTTTCTTTTCTTTTTTTCTTTTCTTTTCTTTTCTTTTCTTTTTTTTTTTTTTTTTAATTTTATTGAGTTTAGTTTTATCTTGTTTTGTTTGTTACGGCGCCGTGGTGTCCCTGGAAAGGGTTTGTTCGTCGGCAAGAAACAATGTAGCCGGTGCTTTTATCCCTCTACAACTCGTACCTCGAAGCCGAAGCGTCGCCCGCTCTGCAGACTCGGCAGTTGTTAGAACTGACACGAAGACGAGCCGAATCGCAGTCCTGCTCTTAGAGGCCACGTCCAGGGCAGCGTGCAGTCATCCATTCAGGAAAGCCGTGAAAGAAAAAAAAATAATAATAATAAAAGGGGAAACTACATAGGACGATGAAAGAGGAGCAAGACTGTGCTACAGGGCGGGAGCGAATCGAACTGAGCGACGTTCACACCGGCGGAAAACAGAAGAGCTCGTACAGATTAGAGAAACTGACGAGCAACACACCACGCGCCAATCTTGAAGTGTTGTAGAAAAACCAAGAGCTGGACCCAAATATCGCCGCTTCCTCGTTTTTTTTTCTTCCAGATAAGGGAGCACTAGCCGCCGTGCGCAAAACCAAGCCTGTGAGATCGAGTCAAATATGAAGTCAACTCTCCAGGCGAGCGACAGCGATCAGGAAACAAAAAAGAGAGCACAACCTGAGCTTCCTTTGCATGTAGAAGAAATATTGAGACAAAAACGGAGAATCAAAGTGATAAAATATGATAAAAAGGGGAGGTTAGGAAGTGATTGCGATTTGGAGGCGCTGGGCTGGCAGAATGCTTTCTCTCTGATCAGCTCACTGAGCTCTCTATATAGTGAACTTTGACACGACTGCTGCAACTTAGCACACGTTACCATGGAGATGGTTTACCATATATGGAAAGTGACTGTGTTTGACTGGTCAGAGCGCACGGACCGCCCCCCTGAACCCGATTGGCTACTCGGCACTTGTGCTACTTGGTGTTTTGCCAAGACAAGGAACAGGGTCGAGGAATGACATGGTCCTAAAGAGAGTCTGTTGAATTGGACGACAATAAACAGGCGTTTCTTTATTATTCATGTGGAATAAATCCAAAGATTGCGATGAAGTTCCTAAAGCCTATTCTCTCAAGGGGTTAATGGGATTTTTACGTTTTAATTTAATATGTAAACGGATGACAGAAACGTAAGACTAATACGAATCATTTAAACACAAAAGTGTACGATAATAAAACATGGGAAGAACCCTCCTAATAAAATATGAACCACGTTGTATAACAAATGACCTTCTGAGTTATAAGCTATTGATAAACTGCAGCTCAAAAAAGAAAATCTGGAAGCATTTACACTGGGCATCATCCGATGGTACTCTTACTCTCATGTCAAGTTAACTGACATCATTATGCTTCCGACATGATAACGTGGACTAATAATACATCTATCAGGCAAATATTACTATATACTATTGAGATAAATCTGTGAATTATTCACTGCTTATCAAGGTTTCGTGATCAATACTTGCCCCCCTCCCCCCCCCCCCCCCCACACACACACACAGGAACGATGTCTGATACACTCAATTTCTTTTAAAATTCACCCATATTAAATGACCTGGGCTGTACCACATTAACTATTGTTCCACAAAAAATAGTAAACCTACTACAACTTCACAAATGACCCACAAAGGTTCTTGATCTAATATTCCTTTGCATGATGCCCATATGAAGTTTTTTATAGTGTAAAATTCCATTGGCCACCTTGTCCCAACCTTCATGTACATCTTATATATTCAAAGGACGGACTAATGTATATAATAATAATAATAATAATAATAATAATAATAATGATAATGATGATGATGATGATGATGATGATGATGATGATGATGATCGTAATAATAATGCCCTGCGATGGCCTGACGAGATGTCCAGGGTGTACTCTGCCCTTGCCCGGAGTCGGCTGAGATGGGCGCCAGCCTCTCTGCTACCCTATATATATATATATATATATATATATATATATATATATATATATATATATATATATATATATATATATATATATATATATACGTACATACACACACACACACACACACACACACAATATCATGCTGTCTTTTCTACTGAAACATATTGCACATAATAAATGTATTAATGAAAAACAAGCATATTAAAATGAATGATGACGGATGACGCTGCGTTAGGGAACCTTCGGAACGGTTTATTTACGTCTGGTTGAATCGTGATATTTACGCTGCTGGTTAAAAGGAGAAATTTAATTCGAGTCTTGTCTTGTGTGAACGGTAAAGATGAACGTTTCACTTTTGGCCCCTCGTGTTGTGTGTCACGTCAAATTGTAAAAATCCCCTCGTGTTAGAACGTTACTTTGTACATCTCCAGGGTCTGGCAGTCATGGGACCACTGCAAAAATATACAGGTCTAAAATTCGAGCATATGCCTTCAATAAGGAGGAACTGTGGAACCCTGTGTGTATGACAGTGTGTGGGTGCCCCCTAGCGGATGAATCATTTCTGCATCGACACACTCTGGTAGAGCTCCCCGAAATAGTGAACTGCGTTTCCGGCTGTTCATTTCTCGCGAATGCCACAAGCGACGCGCGCTCGTTTTTAATCTGATTAATGCGTTCGACGTCGCGGAGCTCTGGGCGTGTGTACACCTTTTTAGTCGCGCATGTTGCACGAAGTGGAATGTTCCGCGCGCGCGCGCGCGTGTGTGTGTATGTGTGTGTGTGTGTGTGTGTGTGTGTGTTTATTTTCATTTTTATTGATATATTTTTTGCAGTCAGATGTTTTTAAAAAGTGATCTGGACACGGTGAAAACCACAAGGTCGTCACTCAAAGCGGACATCAAGCAAAAACACCAGTCCTTCTTGGAATTAACCGAAAGTCATATTTTGGTGAGTGTTGTTATTATGAATGATGAACAGCGAATGCACGATCTCCTTGTTTTCTTATCCATAAGATTCTGAAATAGGATAACACTTTCTGGTCCAAGCAGACCACACGATTTTAAAGTAATAAATCGCACGTGTAAGAAGAGATATTTTGATCACATGTTTTCTTACCACTCTGCTCATTTGAACATTTTCGAGATAATGCACAGCGATGATAAGTAATGGAGACACGCTTGACATTTTCCTGTAATTACTGATAGACTATTTAAAATTCGGTGTACATCACATAGTTATTATAGGCTTGATGCAAAATCCGAGAGCCTTATAAACATGCACAGCCTGTGAAACATACCGAAAGCATAGAACGGTGATTCGTCCTCCGCGTAGTGCATCCTCTCCTAGAAAAACAAAACAGACTTTAGTCCTTTCTCGTTCTAACGGGGGACTTGGGATTGGAGACAGTGTTCGCTTTTCCACACATGGAGCAAAGCACGAGAAAAAAGGTTTCCTCGATTTATTGAAATTATGAAAAAACTTTAGGTAATAAAACAGAGGAAAAAATAGCGGAAGGTCCAACTTAACCAGCCCAAGTTGGATACAAGGTTTTGATTTTGCAAGTCTGATTTATAGACGGCTACTATGGGGTTATCTTTATAGAAAGAGATGTCTGAAATGTTTTGAAGAAAGTGTTAAGGTGGTCCTTGGCGTGTTTTTCTTTTGTACAGACTGCAGAAATGCCACTTGCTTTGTGTGGGCTGAAGGAATGTGAGAGGGAGGGGGGGAGGGAGGGAGGGGGACACGGCCAGGATAGACACCTGTCTGTTATGGGAACATTCGCACCCTATCCATGGCCAAGTTCAACTCGACTCGTCGTAACTTTAATATTCACCAATTAAAAATCTTGATGCACGATGATATTGAGGATCGACTCACAGAGGTGTTTATCCCCAAACATCTACCGGCAGGGGCAAGATCGACACGAGCGCACCTCGTCCTTACGAGCGAGAATAAATGACCTTTCCGAGCTGGGATACAATGTACCGAGGCACACCGCGTTGAAATATTATGCAGCAGTGGTGCAGTCAATCATGCTTTCCACATTGATGTCACGTTTATGTTTATTTGGATGACTGATGGAAAAACTCAGAAAGCACATCGGTCATTTCTCGTTGTGATTATAGAATTCTGTAGAATAATATAGAAGTATTCCCATGTTCGTTTAACATCGTTACACATTTTCGCGTTTGTTATCTGCGTGGTCTTCAACATGGAAAACTCAAACCTTCTGCCCGGCACGCGGCCGTTCCCCGTGTCGGCTTTTCACACGGGCGGACAATGATTAATGCACTGCAGTGACTCAGGATTTAAACATGAATTAACAACAGCAACAACAAGAAAGAAAATAGAAACACACTAGAACACCGCGAGACTTACAGCGTACGTAGTTTATATTAATATAAAACGGCTCATGTTTAATATAAGCTATGATCGAGACCACTGCAAATATTTGAAGAAGGCAGATGTAGGCTTTTGTGAAGGCCTCTGTGATTTTCAGTGTTTACAGGGAAGCCGCATCCCGACCAAGCGAGTACATTTAACTGTGCAACCCCCGCTTCATAAACCGGTATCGATCAGGACGGGACGCAAACACGGCGTCACACTAAATATTTACTGATCACACATACAAATAGCGGGGTCTGCAACGATTTCTCACAGAGCACCGACAAGCCAATCAATCCCTTTAAGAACGACGCTGTGGAGGATCCTTTGATCTCTCTCTCTCTCTCTCTCTCTCTCTCTCTCTCTCTCTCTCTCTCACACACACACACACACACACACACACACACACACACACACACACACACACACACACACAAAACGAGAGAGAATTGTATACATACATACATACACCAAAGAGCAGATTTATGGATGTGGTGAAGGAGGACATGAAGGTAGTTGGTGTAAGAGAACAAGTTGCAGAGGATAGGGTGTGATGGAGGCAGATGATTTGCTGTGGCGACCCCTATATATATATATATATATATATATATATATATATATATATATATATATATATATGCATTGATGCATTGTGTCTTGATAACGCCTCACCTGTGTGTGTGTGTGTGTGTGTGTGTGTGTGTGTGTGTGTGTGTGTGTGTGTGTGTGTGTGTGTGTGTGAGTTGTGTATGTGTGTGGGTGCCTGGTAAGAATGAGCAGAGTAAGAATGCAAACTTTTAATTATCCAGGAAAGTAATACAGCAGGATACATGTACACCCCAGGTTATTTACAAACAGGTCCTTTACATTTTACTGTGGGAAACTAAATATAATTGACACATTAGTTTGTATGTTAAGCTTGAATAATCTGATTTCTGTCTGTGCAGTGATTTGCTTGTGCATGTATTCAGCCCATTACTAATAGGCCTAAGCCACTTTTTCTGAAAATAATTAAAATTAACCCCAGTGCACTAACTGCGTTATCAAAGGCCAGCCATGTCTCTCACTTTCTATGGTGAGAGTTCGTGTGAAAGAACCATTGCTGAATTTCATCAAGAGGAACCGCATAGCCGTCAGTGTGTTTCTGCCCTGAGATGGCCTGGCGAGCAGCCCATGATGTACTCTGCCCTTGCCCAGAGTTGGCTGAGATGGGTGCCATCCTCCCTGCAGCCCAAATTAGGATCAAGCAGTTCAGAAAATGATAATCAGGATAATTAAAATAAATACATTGTAAATGTACTGTTGGTGACATAACTTGCATGACTATTGGAATATACACAATGGCAGATTTTATAAATTATATTAATGATTATGTGCTATGTTACATTTCATATGAAGCATATGGAAATAACGAGGTTGAATTCTTCTTCTTCCTCCTCCTTTTCAGGCTATTATTATTATTATTATTATTATTATTATTATTATTATTATTATTATTATTTGGGGAACTTAAGAACAGCAGGATTAACAGTACATATTGTGATAAAGCAGTCACATGCAATCTGTCATATTTCCTTTATTGAAAAAAGTCATACTTTTCGCGCACACACACACACACACACACACACACACACACACACTATATATATATATATATATATATATATATATATATATATATATATATATATATATATATATATATATATATATATATATATATATATATATATATAGGCATTGCGATGGCCTGGTGAGCTGTCCAGGGTGTACCCTGCCCTGCACCAGAGTTGGCTGTGATGGGCGCCAGCCCCCATGCAACTCTTATTAGGATTAAGTGGTTCAGAAAATGAAAAAACAAAACAAAACAAAACAAAACAAAACAAAACAAACACACACACACACACACACACACACACACACACACACACACACACACACACACACACACACTTTTGTTCCAAATTGCATGCAAAGTCTCAAATGCTCTGCATTAATGCATCTCATAGCATTACATATTTTTATTCAGTGACTCAAGTTAATACAAAAATATGTATGGTAGAGTAAAATTATATTATTGTAACACAAAGTGTAACGGAGGCTTTTATTTGTATTTGTTCAACTGATCACCATGTTGTAAGTTGTCTTCTAAATGGAGATCATTATAATAAACACTTTGATACATACTGTACTGTATATAGATACCATACACACAGTGTGCATTATTTGCAACTAAGAGGAAATTGCTAATAATTGAAGCACCATTTCAATTTGTTGTGCAGGGTATGTGAATGCAGTATTTGCTCATCCTGAATGGGACTGGAGTCTGTTATGAACAAGCCTGTGATATACTTAGCAGAGGAAGAGATGACAGGTTGAATGAATTCAGTCAGCTATGTGGTAGTGAATGATTATCTACTACATCCTGTTTTGTTTTTACACAGAAAAGAGATTACTGTATAAATAATATGCATCGATTAGAAGAATTTACAGCACACACAACTGAAAATAGAATTGTTACTTTTTCCTTATCAAACTGTTAATAAAAGACTGAAAGAATTATTTTTTCCATGCTTGCTTTTCCTTATCATATGTGATACAACACTGAATATAAGCGCAAATGCATGTTTTGTAATAACCAGAAAAATTGTCTCACTGTAAACATGTTTATGTACTGACAATTGATGTATTGGTTATTGTATTGCCATTTGTGTGTTGAGCCTGTGTCTCTGCATTAAAGTCTCTCAATCAAGTTAATGTTGATAGCATTATTTTTTATTATTCTTGATAAGTTGACCTTTGCATTTGTTTGCATTTTTAAAGCTTAAAAAGAAATTGACATACGTTATTTATAAAGGTTTGAGTATTACACACTGAGCCTTAATGCAGACATTTAAGTTTTATGTAATATGTGCTTGTGGTAGAGATCAGCATGGAGGAGATGATAACAATGCTATAAATGCTAACAAGTATTTAGTGACATAATTCCCAACTTTTCGAGTTTGAAAGTTTTTATATTGAAATTTAATAATTTACAAAGAGATGGAGTAGGTTTTAGATCAGGTAGTAATTAAAAGTCGTGCATGCCACTGGAAATTAGTATATTAACAAACATTATTTAGACTAATTGATCTAATTAATCACAATGCATTAGGAACTTTAAAATAGATTAAAATACGCAAATATATCATGCTTATAAACAATAAGTAAAATTATTTATATTGTGTACTCTTTCCATCACCAGTTGTTGCTACATGTTTTGTTGCATGTTTTAAATGCTATCATTTTAAATAACTAACAACAATAAACCATGGACACAATATTCATTCATTCATTCATTCATTCATTCATTCATTCATTCGTTTTTTGAACTGCTGAATCATAATTAGGGTCACAGGGAGGCTGGCGCCCACCTCAGTTAACTCTGGGCGAGGGCAGAGAACACCCTGAATACCTCACCAGGTCATTGCAGGGTGAACACAACAAGTGATACTATTCATTAGCAACTCTTAATGTATAGCCTGCCAGAGAAAAAGTGTAACAAACTATTTGTTAATCTATGTTGTCACATTGATGTGTAGTAACCTGCTGTTCAAATGTATATATTAACTACAGTCGGCCCCCTACTACGAAATTAATCTGTTCCAGAGCCTTTTTCGTAATGCGGAGGTTTCATAAGTGGAGGCGCATTTTACATGTAAAACGCCTGATTTGTTCCACGGCTCCCAAGACAACCCCATAAACCCTTTAAAAATGATAAAGTACACCAGTTTTGTATGAAATATGTGTTAAAAGTAAATGAAAATTTTTTTATTAAACGATTTAAACATTTTATTAACATATTAATTAATTAAACCATTATTAAACATTTTTTATTAATGCACATACACACACAAACACACACACACACACACACACACACACACACACACAAAACTCTCTCTCTCTCTCTCTCTCTCTCTCTCTCTCTCTCTCTCTGTCTCTGTCTCTGTCTCTCTCTCTCTCTCACACACACACACACACACACACACACACACACACACACACACACACACACTCACAATACACATTAAATGTATATTGTGGCGCTCCGCTGAATGCGGGCTCCGCCCACACGCAGGACACCCGAGCATTTTAAGACGGGGGAATTCAAAGCATTCCCTGCTCGACAGATCGGAGGTCCAAACTCAACTTTAACTTGATTCCTTGAGGGATCGAAGGTCCAGATGAGCCGTGTTTTGCTCACATTTGGCGAGTGTGGCACATTTATTAAACATTTACTGAATTAAATAACTAAACTAAAAACTAAAGAGTTAAGCCTCCTTTCATTTCTGACTGACTCTGTAGGCAGTCTCTCTTTCTCTCTCTCTCTCTCTCTCTCTCTCTCTCAATCTCTCTCTCTCTCTCTCTCTCTCTCTCTCTCTCTCTCTCTCTCTCTATCACACACACACACACACACACACACACACACACACACACACACACACACACAAAACTATGTCTCTATGCTGTGTTTTGCCGAATGCAGGCTCCGCCCACACGCAACGTGCAGCTGACGGAACAATTGTATTTAAATGTTTAAATGGACGGGATGTTTTATTTAAAGAGGAATTACAGTACCTGTTTGAAAGATCAGAGGTCCTCATTCAATATTAACTTGCTTCCTTGTTACATTGGAGGTCTTGTTCAACAAAACACTTCTGCTTCAATATGGTGCTGAAATAATTGCCTCCGTCACTGTATTTCCGCTTTAAGGTCTCCTTCTGCTTCAATATTGTCCCGATTGTAGAGGGGTTTCGACAATAATGAAATATAACGCTGCAATGATCTCAAAACAAGCCAAGATACTTCATAGCCACAAGCCAAGATTGCCTCTTCAACTCTCCTCACGTGTGTGTTAGACAAAAGGTATGGGTACAGTAATGGGTACACGTCAGCTCCCTCCTGGCCAATGGGAGGCCAGCGGGGCGGGGTGTAGGGAGACAGCCAAGGTGAGACCAACTCGGGCATCGTGTGAAATTTTGATTGGCGCATTTGAATTTTGAATGGCGCATTTGGTACTTTTCATAAGAGGGGGTTATATTCATATACAAGGGAACGGAAACTTAGGAAAATGTTTTATATATATATCAGAATCAAAATCAGACTAGTTTATGGATACTTGAAGAAAACAACAACTGTGTATAGCAACAATCCACTGTCATACATTTGGATTTTGCATAACATTACATTGTACTGTTTATCATATTGACAATAGGGTACTGACAAGACTCATCCTGTATGGCCAATTTTAGACGTACACATTTGTAAATTTGTGTGTGTGTGTGTGTGTGTGTGTGTGTGTGTGTTTGTGTGTGTGTGTGTGTGTGTGTGTGTGTATGTATATATATATTTATATATATATATATATA